>BQNB010052264.1:12552-40583 GCA_026074375.1 Tanacetum coccineum
AAAGTCGGAAAAAGAAACCCTCGTCCTCCTCCCTTGTTTGGCTGGTTCTAGGAAGGATCTAGGAGGGGGTGTATGTGTTGAATTCCTATAAATTAAGGAGGTAAAGAGAAAAGGTTGGAGATCAAGTTGGGGTGCTATAAAAGCAACCCCTCTGCCCTCCACTTTGAGATACACGAGCACATAAAATAACCCTAATTGAAATTCGTTTTGTTTACTCTTAAAAAAAAACCTTAACAGATTGTCATTAAACCCTTAAAGATCTCTTTAGGGTTTCAGAATAAATCCATATTCATAAAACAACAAGTTAGGTGGCTTCCACATGATCCAAATGCTCAATCTCTACATATTTGGCATACTTCTGCAGAACTGTGTCGGGAACAAAATTACCCTTCATATGAATTTCTAAGCCATCTGCATTAGGAGTAAACCTTCTCTTCCATATTCATAAACCGAAAACCAAACCGACAAGGGTGGATTCAATTTTGGGTTTGTTAAGCTTAGCCCTATTAATTAGTAGTCCAAAGTAACTCCAAATTAATATGTATTGAGCAAAAAATGTGGTACCTCCATGTACAAGTCCATCCGTATAAGTGATGAAACAAAAACAAAGGTCCTCCTCATTAAACAAAAACAAAATTCCTCAATCCACACCAACATAAGGTTTACTCCTATTGCAAATGGCTTCGAAATTCATTTGACGGGTAACTTCCTTCCCGGTACAGTTGAGGAGTTTGTGCAAAAGTATGCCAAATATGTAGAGATTGAGCATTTGGATCACGTAGAAGCCACCTAAGTTGGTTGTTTTATGAATATGTGGAGTTAGGTTTATTATAACAACAAAGGATTTTAGTTATAGTATTCACTTTAGTCAATAGGTTAGGGGGTCAGTGTAAATTTAGCTCTAATTATAGCCATATTAGGGTTGTTGGGTTTCTCTATGGCCCAAGCCCATCCTCCCTCTCATCTCTATAAAAGGAGGTGAGAAGGGAGGGGTTGTATACATTATTCTTTCCAACTTGTTTATTCTCCCCTAATCTCTATAAAAGGAGGTGAGAGGGGAGAGGTTTTGTACTTCATTCTTTATTTACTCAATAAACATTTAATATTGAGGTATTCTTGTGCATCTTTTTCTTTTTCTATCATACATAATCAGTCGTGTTATGTTCGTATTCAAGATCGGATTTATTATGCACTATTAACCATGTTGTAGGTTGATCGAATCTTACAAAGGACATCAGTCATGTTCTAGCTGACCCAGGTTCGAGTCCTGTGGTTGTCAGTTTTGTTGGTTTTTTCCTTTCTTGTTTCTAGTTTTGGTATAAACCCTTATTTCATTAATAGTTACTCCAACAAAGGACTCGTAGTCTAGTGGTTGGGTTTATCTTTGACAGTTTTAAGTTCGATCCAAACGCATACCACTTAAGTATTTGGATCGAATCTAGAACAAGTACTAAACACAAGTTGTTTTGATAATCGTGAAGCAAGCACTAGCATCTCGTGACATGTAGTGTGAGCATACCATAGAGGTGATTATTTTAATCACTAAGAGTGTCAAGAATCAAGATCTCATTCCATTTATTAATTTATATCAATAAAAAAGGTTAATAAATTGTTTATGTATTTATGTTTTAATTTATAACATCAAGCTAGATCCAATCCGCTGCGTACTCATCGTTAATTGGTTAACTAGTTTGTTAAATTCCAACGGCGGTTGTGATTAAAATTGTTAAAAATCTCTATAGAGGTGTGCATATTGGGTGTCATGTCAGATTTTTTTATCACTTTAGCATGAAGTAATTAAATCTGTTTTTGATGAACAAATTTTTAACATTTGTGTCTTTCACATTTATAGCATATCAGGACTCAAAGAAAAGCTTACTATCAGAGTTATATCTCCTTAAGCTGCCCAAGTTGTTTCAATATAAGAAAAACTTGCTCCCAAGTATGAGAAACTTGATGGATTTTCAATGACGGTTAAATCTATTGACGGGTTTCAGGGCGGATAAGAAGATATCATTATTTTGTCAAAATTAAGGTCCAATAGCCATTGGTCTATTGGCTTCATATCATGTCCTCAAAGGATAAATGTTGCCTTGACAAGAGCACGGTATGCAGTTTTCTCATTTTCTTAACAATTGATCGGTATAGTTCATAGTCATAATAAGTATGATATTGCCTTCCATTTTTCTCATTTTCTTAACAATTGATCGGTATAGTTCATAGTCATAATAAGTATGATATTGCCTTCCATTTTCCAGTAAAAACTGCCTTTGGATATTGGGAAATGAAAGAACACTGACTAATAGTGAGTCTATATGGAAAAAAGTATTTTGTGTTGCAAGGAATCAACATTGTTTGTCTAATGCTGATGTTGATGAAAGCTTGAATATGATAATTATAGCAGCAATGAAAGAGTTAGAACAACTTGATGACTTAGTTAACGGGAATAGTATACTTTTTAAACATGCGAAATGGAAGGTGTGCGATTTTTTTTACCATAGTATATCTCATGTAGTAATCCACTTTGTTCTTCATGTTTATTCAACTTTATGCCATCAGGTTCTCATTAGTGATGAATTCAGAAGATCGTTTGGAAAGCTGACAGGTTCCCGCTTGAAGAGGCAGGTTTTAAACCTTTTATGGAAACTATCTAGTGGCTCGCAGCTCAAGAACATAAGCATAGACTTGTGTTGTGAAAATTTATCACAAATCTTGAAACAATTTAAGGTTGAAGAGATCTATGTGATATGCAGTAATTGACACACACACACACCTTTCACCATCAATGGAACCATCACCATCACTAGACACCCTCTCAGATGACCTCCATTCCATTAACTCCAACTCCACCACCACCACCTCCACAACCTCCACCTCATCCTCTGCCACCACCACCATAAAAAAACACACTCACACACCTTCCACATAAACCCTAACCCTACAAGACATCCACTTCCTCAAGAAACTAGGCTTAGGCGACATAGGCTCAGCTTACCAAGCCATACTTACCAAACCTCAATTTGTTTCCACTCTCCATTTCCAGTGTCATGAGTTCAAGCCTCAGAGGATATTCCAGAACTTAAAAAACAACATGAGAGCATATATTCTGTATACGCAGATGATTATATCAGTCGGAGCACTGAAAAATGTTTAGAGGGGTATGTTCGTTTGTTATATATTGTTGGGATGTTTAGATGATTATATATGCTTAATCACATTTTATTTATATTCTACAGGAACTTGGATGTTCCGAGGACTTGGCTGGCATCTCAAGAGATCATTATATTTCGTTATTTAAAGGACTTTTAGGTTGAAAGTGAAGCGAGTGTGAATCCCGATAATGCTATAACTTATGTTGATAACTCAAAAGTGAGTGAAACCTTATTGCTTATGTAGTTTTACTTATTTTCATGTGGGGTCGTGAGCCATCTGCTATCTGCTTTCTGGCAAGGATGTTGATCTGCCCATGCAAGTTAATGATGAATAGATGGACATAATTTTATCTCGAAAGAGTTCGTTTATAATTAGGCTATCAGGAACCGGGAAAACCAATATTCTGACAATGAAGTTGTTCCAATACGAACATGAATTTCAAATTGCTTCGGATAGTATTTTTGAAGCAGAAAGCAGCCAATTTAGAGATGCTGAAGTTTATGTTATGTTGGAAATAGTAAACCGAGTGTTCTTCGTCAACTTTTTGTATCAGTCAGCCCAAGATTATGTTATGTTGTAAAATATGTTTTCCACCTCACAAGTTAAAGCATTCAACCTTAGTTTTATCAAAACCTACATGTTCTTTGCCATTGAAGATTAACTTTCTTCGAGTCTTCTTATAAAATCTCTTAACCCTCACAGAAAGCATGGCCACCTGCCATTTAAGGTCCATCTCTTCTAAATCATCATGATCAATCTGCTCTAGGTCTTCATCATCCAGTTGTGGACTATTTGACTGATTAGCAAAGAATGAGAACATTAGATCATCAGTATATGATGATGAAGAGGCTTGTCTTAAGAATTATGGCCTAATGTAGTAGAAACACCATTAGAAGTATTAACTTCATTACTGCTGCTAGTGTCTTCTGCAGAGAGAAAGGTCACATTCTGAGAGTTTGAAGATGATCCAGAAGAACCTTTAATATCATCTTTAAACACTTTTAGGTTATTATATAGATCATTAATATCTAAATCATCTATACCATCTTTTTTCCTCATAATCAAGGCTACATTGTTCCATGATGAAGGTAGAGCTCTTAAAAATTTCTGATTTGCATCTTCATTAGAAACAGCTGCACCATGAGCTTCTAGTAGGCTGATAAGTTTTTGAAACCTATCATATGCTTTATCTAGGCCTTTTGTGTCAGATATAGAAAAGTTTTCAAATTGTTGCTTTAATACATTCTTCTGCATCTTCTTAGATTTAACATTACCACCAAACCTACTCTTGATAGCAGCCCACATAGTTTTTGCATCCTTTATTGCATAGAACCTTAGTTGATACTCATCAGGAATAGCCAAAAGCAAAATGCTTTTAGCTTTTCTTTTTCTTTGTCTTGCTAATAGTGCTTGAGCAGTCTTTGGAGGTACTTCGGTTTCAACACCATTTTCATCAGTTGTCACTTGTATAGGACCATCACCATTCAAAATCACTTGCCACAAACTATAATCTGTGTTAGTGAGATACTGCTCCATCCTCATGCTCCAAAGGGTATATTTACCCTTCTTGAGGATATGAAGTTTTACAGTAGACACCATTAGAGGAGATTCTACAGGTGCTATTTGTGTTGTAGGTTCTTCACTAGACATTATGTTTTATAGGAAGAGATCTAGATCTGATAAAGTTCTTCTTATTCAGAGTTTCTCCACAAGCTCTAGTACTAGTTGTGAAGTCCTAGATAAACAGATCTTCTTAGCTTGTTAAAGCTTAGTTAACTTGGATAAATCCAAACTAACTATATGAGAAACTATGATTGTGAATACTACAAGTTATGCGGAATCTAACTTGTAATACAAAGAAGAACAAAGAATACTAAAAACTTTAGATATATTGATTGCAAATATTCTGTCTAGGTTACAGAATAACTAACTATGAATTGATAATTCTAACTATGCCGTAGGGTTCCTTTTATACACCAAGGAAACCCTAATGGGCTTACAAAACGCGTACAATGATAATGCATATCTATTCCTAATATATCTCATGCATATCACTTTAGTAGTACTAACTATATAATACTAACAGCACTAACTATTAACTAACAGTACTAACTATACTGACAGTACTAACATTTGTACTGACAGTACTAACTAATATAACTAGCAGTACTAACTACTTAGTCTATTTCTTCAGTCTTTAGCAGCAGTATCAATCTTGAACCAGCAGTAGTAAAGTAGTACTGGCAGTAGTAACTCAAAATTCCCAACAATCCTCCCCTAAACTTGATATTTACTTGTCAATCATCAAGTTTCTTCAGTTTAAGCATCTTGGTCATTAGGAGGATGTATCCAAACATTTTACTACTCTTCAAGCATTGATTTGATGAACTTGATAAG
The DNA here is from genome assembly GCA_026074375.1 of Tanacetum coccineum. Taxonomy (NCBI): domain Eukaryota; kingdom Viridiplantae; phylum Streptophyta; class Magnoliopsida; order Asterales; family Asteraceae; genus Tanacetum; species Tanacetum coccineum. The sequence continues at coordinate 18,103 of BQNB010052264.1, forward strand.
CTCAAATGCCATAGTACTTTCTTCTTCAGCTTCTAACTGCAAGTTCAGCATCTTCTCTAATAATTCCTTGATCAATGGGTACTTTTTCTCTACTATCATATTAATCTCCATAGGTGTACCATCCATAAACAGAGTGTGAACTCCACAATTTTCATGCAATTTCCATTTCAGCAATTGCATAACATTGCCTTTGTCTTGTCACTGCTCCTCTCCTGTTTGGATGCATCCTCTTCATCCAAATCATCATCTGAAGACTTAACATGTCTGTTATTTCCTCCTTCTTGGTTGTGAGGTGCTTGACTTCCTTTGTCTTTCTAATCTCTTGACTCTTTTCTTTAGTCTGAGGATCTCCACAGGTTAAACATCCTGCTTTATCTCCAAGTCAAGCACCTGTTTTGACAATTTGTACACATAGTCATCAATTCCTGTAGTTTCAGTCTACCCTCATCACTTCCAGGTGTATAACCTCCTGGGAGAGGTGAATCATGGGGTGTGATTGGTACATTAGCCATCAATTCAAATTGATGTTCCATCATGCCCTCCCTACTTCCATATGTGTGACCTTCTGAGAGAGGTGATTCAATGAGCTGTTCAAGCACTCTCTCAGACCTAGTCTGAGCAGGAGCACCCCCATGGTGTCTTGGCACCTGGGACTACCACATGTATCCATTCCTTAAGGAATGTCAACATTAGGCATTATCGTGGTCTGGGTCCTAATTATGTTATCGCTGTCCTGTGCTGCATTTAAGCTAGCAGCAGTAGTGATAGCCCTTTCCATACTGTCACCCCCTCCTTATGGACAGCCTCATTTGCTTCAAGGTCTTTAGGTACACTAGTCTAAGGTAACTTAGTGTCCTTTTTGGTTCTCCTACGTGTTTGAGTCTTTCTTTTTCTTTGATATGTAGTTAGAGATGTGAGTAGTTGCTCAATGTGAGCTTCAGTTTGAAGTTCATGAAAAACTGGTGAAGGTGTTTCAGTTGGAAGTGGTTCTGTTTGAGGTTCAAAAACATTTAGTTGTGAAGTAGAAGGTGTGGGTTGGGGTTCAGGGGGTGTTGCTGAACCTTCACCCTCAGGTGCTTAGTTATGCATCAACAGTATTAACGATAATGAGCAGTACTAATATTAGCCTGGCAGTATTAATATTAGTCTAACAGTATTAATATTAGTCTAACAGTATTAACTTGTTCTCCAATAACTATGCAATAACATGCCTCTATTCATCACAAGCACACTAGAATTAACTAGATAGACATGTGAGAATTTATGAGGATCCATATCTATGCATAGCCCATGAATAAAAGTTAAGAACTATCAACCAAAACAACATACGAGTTGTAATGCATTCCAACTTCAATCCAAATAGCACTTGTGTATAATCCGCTTCACTTATACACCATTAACCTCCCCTGAGATCATGCAGCTACAGATTAAGCATACAAATACTTGCCACTAGGAAATTAAATCTACTTACATCAAAAGCTTTTGTGAGCAAATCAACTACATTATTATCCGTGTGTATCTTAACCATCTCTATCAATCTCTTTTCATAGGAGTCTCTAATGAAATGATGCCGAATCTCTATATGCTTTGTTTTAGAATGGTAGACAGGATTCTTGACAACACAAATAGTACTCTCATTGTCAATATGAATCTTTGTCTGCATTAAATTGTATCCATAATCCAACATCTGATTTTGGATCTAAAGCACTTGACCATAGCAGTGAGAAGCATCAATATATTCAGCTTCAGTAGTTGAATTAGCCACCACAGTCTGCTTTTTTACATTGCCAAGAGATTAACCTTGAACCAAGAAATTAACAACCTCCTGTTGTGGATTTCCTGTCCAAACTGGCACTTGCATAGTTACTGTCTAAAAAAGCTTCCAATATAAAAGGAGAGTCCTTAGGATACCAAAGGCCCAAATAGGGTCGACCCTTTAGGTATCTAAAGATCCTTTTTACTGCATTCAAGTGGGAAACTTTTAGTTGAACTTGAAATCTAGAGCATGCACAAACTAAGAACATAATATCTGGTCTAGAGGATGTAAGGTACATTAATGACCCAATCATTGACCTGTATAAATGGACATCAACATCCTCACCATCTTCATCTTTTGTCAAAGCCTTGTTGGTTTCCATAGGAGTACTAGCTGTCCTTATACTAGAAAAACTAAATTTCTTCAAGATTTCACAAACATACTTATCCTGACTAATGAAGATCCCATCCTCTTTCTGCTTGACTTGTAAACCTAAGAAGAAAGTGAGCTCTCCCATTAAACTCATCTAGAACCTTTTGTGAATTATTTTCTCAAAATATGTACCCAAAGACTTTTTAGTGGAACCAAAGATAATGTCATCTACATATACTTGTACCATTAGAATATCATCCTTGACTCTTTTTATGAACAAAGTCTTGTCAATTTGACATCTGTAGAATCCATTGTCTAGCACATAGGTAGAGAGAGTCTCATACCAAGCTCTAGGAGCTTGGTGTAGACCATATAAGGTTTTCTCCACTTTGTAAACTTTTTCTAGAAATTCTAGATCTACAAAACCTGAAGGTTGGCTTACATATACCTCCTCTTCAATAGTACCATAGAGAAAGGTACTTTTAACATCCATCTGGTACATAAGAAAATTCATGAAGGATGCATATGCCAAAAATAACCTAATTGCTTTAATCCTGGAAACAGGAGCAAAAACCTCATCATAGTCAATTCCTTCTTCTTGTTTGTATCCTTGTGCTACCAGCCTGCCTTTGTTTCTGACTACTATACCCCTTTCATCTTTCTTATTTCTATACACCCACTTTGTACCAATAGCCTTTTTGCCATAAGGTAAGTCAACTAAGGTCCAAACCTTCTGAATCTTGAACTGAACAATTCTTCTTGCATTGCTTCAACCCAGCTTTCATCATCAAGGGCTTAAGTTATCTTTGTGGGTTCCTGCTGAGAGAGGAAACATGCAAATAAGCAGTTTTGGAAATCTTTGTGATTTGTCCTTCTCTGCTTTTGGATGTAGCTAATCATAGCATGTTCTCTAGAACTCTTCTTTGTCATGCCCTTTGTTTGTACTGCTGACTTTAGATCTCCAATAATTTGATCTTTAAGATGAATAGAGTGTACTCTAGTTATGGGAATAGGACTAACAATAGTTGAAGGTTCCATGTTGTTGAAATCAGCCTTTACACCCATAACTTGATCAGTAAAAGGAGAATTGTAAGTGTCCAAATCATCATCATCATAAGCACTGCCAAAAATGACAGTATTTTGAACTTCAGCAGTGTTCTCCAAATTAGGCATGAGAAGATCATCTGGAAGATCATTGACATTAAGAGGAAATGTGAGTCCCAAACTGAATAAATCTTATAGCCTGGTATGGATTATAACCACTATGGATAGTTCCACAATGATTATAGGAGAAACAATGACTATGAACACTTATATGTTATGCAAAATCTAACATATAATGCTAAAAAGAATAACAATAACTATTCTTTATATTGATCTGCATAATGATTACAGATTCCTAACTAATGATAAGAGATATGATATGCGTGTGAGTGAGATATAAGATGTGTTCTTTTCTAATGTCGTAGGGATCCTTTTATAGACCAAGGATAAACCCTAACTGACTTACAAAATGCATATAAGATAATGCTAATAATCAATACATATCTTTTCCTAATATATCTCAATCATATCTCTTAAACGGTATTAACTATCACGAACAGTACTAACTATTTTGTACTGTCAGTACTAACTATTACAAACTAATACTAACGGTACTAACTATAACCGTCGGTACTAACTATTACATTGTCGGTACTAAGTTAGGAAAACATAATTCCCAACAGGAAAGGATCCACCAAGAGAAACAAATGATGGTCCAGCATCGTTATAATTTCTTGGTGCACTAGCAGCATTAACTGGTGTGCTAACAGTATTAAAACTGTTAGTACTGCTGGCTTTAGTAGCCTTCCCTTGAAGAAGCTCCCTGTTGCACTGTGATTCAAACTCTTTTCTAACAACATCTGATTGCTCTGTAGCCTCCTTCTCTTGATCCATCATTTTATCAAGAACATTCTTCAAAGTTTGTTCATTCTCATTTGCTGGTTTTTGTATAGGAGTTTCACCAGCAGCATCATTAGCTGTATCATTTTTATACGTTTCATCTGAGCTCTTGTAGCTTGAAGAGATATAAGACCATAATGGGAACACAATATATTGTTGAGTAGACACATTCTTTTCTTCAAATTGTCTAGCATCAACACTTTTCTTCAAACCTGTATCACCATTAGCTTCTTGTGGACCTGCATTTTTGTTAGTTTGATTCCCTGCAGTAACTGGTTGATAGTTCATAGAATTTGTTAAGGAATCAATATCAAAAATCCAGTTAGGTTCTTGTCCTGCAACATTTGGTTTATTTTCAAGAAAGTTTACATGCAGATTCTCTTCAACTTTTCTGGTTTGAGAATTAAATACCTTAAAAGCTTTGCTATTTACAAAGTACCCCACTAAAAACCCTTCTTCAGCCTTCCTATCAAATTTGCCTAAAGGGTCTAGGGTATTTAGGATAGTAACAGGACATCCAAAAGGTCTCATAAAACTTATGCTTGGTGGCCTGCCAATTATAAGTTCAAAGGGTATCTTGTTATGAGGCTTGGTTACTAAAACCCTATTTAGAACATAACAAGCAGTATTAACTGCTTCAGCCCAGAATATAGTAGGTAGAAGTGAGTCTGCTAGCATAGTCTTAGCAACTCCATTTTATTGTGGAGTTCTGGCAACACTAAATTCCCTTTTTATCCCTTTTAATCCTCAGAATTCATTCATTTTCATGTTTTTGAATTCTGTCCCATTATCACACCTGATTACTTTAACCTTATGGTTTAATTGGTTTTCTATTTCTGTTATAAATCTCTTAAGAATCCCACTAGTCTCATCCTTAGAGGCTAAGAAGAAAACCCAGCTAAACCTGCTAAAGTCATCAGTCACTACAAGGCAATATGTTTTATGGTTGATACTCCTAACAAATGTTGGACCAAATAAGTCCATATGCAACATCTATAAGGGTTGGCTGATAGAGCTTATAAGTTTAGCCTTACAGGAAGCCTTGTGTTGCTTTCCCTTCTGACAAGCAACACAAGTATGGTCATTGTCAAAAATCTTTGAAGGAAGACCTCTTACAAGGTTTCCCTTCACAAGTTTATTCATTGTTTTAAAATTCACATGACCCAGCCTCCTATGCCATAATTTAGACTCATCAATTGTGGCTTTTGCAAACAAACAAGTTAAATCTCCAGAAGGAACAACATTCTTTAAATCAAAGCTGTACATATTGCTTTGCCTGGGAACTCTAAGCAGTACTTGGCTTTCATCAAGTAGCTTAAAATCAGGAGACAAAACAAGACATTCAGTTTCAGTGAAAAGAACACTGTTTTTCTTGTCACACATTTGTGAGACAGAGAAAAGATTAAACTTTAGTTCTTTGACAAAAAACACATCTTCAAAGTCTAACTTATCTGTTCTTATCTTTCCTTTTCCTGTTATCTTACCACCTCTAGCACTTCCACCAAAAGCAACAAAACCTCCATCAATGTCTTGATAGTCAGTAAGGAAGTCTTTGTTCCCTGTCATGTGCCTGGAACATCCACTGTCAAATATTCCTTTGTTCTTCAAAGCTTGTTGTGGATTTCCCTGCACAAAAGTAAGAGAGTCAGTGTCTCTTGGGGACCCAAGCCACTACTGACTTGAGTCTGCCTTGTGGATCTATATAATTTACTCTTTTTGAGACCCATGATCCACTATTGTCTTTGGAGACATTGTTTAAATCAGTCATTTTAGGTCTCCAAACACAACCTGCTGAGGCCTTAACAGCAGTGACCCCATTTCCCTTAACAAACACTAACAGTTGTTTGCCTAGCGTATTAACATCATTTTACTATGACAGTGAGTTATTAAACTTTTTCATTTGATAATCTGTTATTTGGTGCTTATGATTTATAAAAAAGACCTTCTAATAGATAAATGGAGACTTATTTGAAAAAGTTTTTGTTTAATGTTGAAACATTCACTTATTTGAAATGGGTTAGCTGTATTAACTGGTCTGAAATGTACTAGTTGATGATGTCTGATCTCAGAGAGCTTTGCTTGGGCCAACTAACTGGTACTCTTCCAACCTTGTAAGGACTGTAGATGGAACAAAGTTTATTTTGATGATTTATTCTTCTGAGCATGTTCCATAACTGGTCTAATTTCCCTTTCTGGTGACCAGAATTCTTTTCCATATTTTTTAAACACAGACTTTTTTAGCCATATCTCTTTTCATGAAAATCACAATCTTTTATTAGATGGACTGTAACTGCACAAACAAAAAGGCTTTTCTTGTAAACCCAAATCCTAACCCTATTTTTTGAGTCATTTTCCCTTTCCAATCTCTTCTATCTAACCTAGGATTTTTAGTGATTATGCTAGGTTTTTCAGCTTGTTTAGGTTTAACAGATTCTTTCCTAGCATTAGTAAACTTAATCCTTTTAAAACTGGTTGGTTTGTTGCTTACAAAATCATTAGATTGAAAAATGTACTCATCATTTTGTTTTTTCCACCCCATACTAACCCCCAAATCTTCAATGATAACTTCCACTAGGCTAACAGATTCAACACTAGGAATTCTACTCTAGTATTGCTAGTTTGAGAGGTTCTTGTTTCAATTTGAGGACACACTAGAGCTACGTCTTATTTGCTATTGGCCTATATAAACAGAATAGCCATCCTATAAAAGATAGGTCAGCTAGTGAAGGCATGTAGTTCCTAGTTAAAGGAGGAGGAATAACATGATATCCATTATCCTTTTTGAACCTATCATTTGTTTGATTGTCGTCTCCATCACTTGAACAACTATCAAATACACTATTAAACAATTCACTACCACTTTGAATATTTTCATTCAATTGATCTTCATATCCTAGACCAGTTTTATCTTTAGTACTTAATTGACTATTAATCAGTTTATTTAAGTTTTTAAAAGATGTTTCAATTGTTCTAGTGTAAGCTTTAAATCATATTTTTCTCTTAAGGGATCTAAACTGATTTTCTAAGTCTTGTGATAAGACTACTTTGTCTTTTATTCTACATTCTAGACCGCAATCTGTTTCTTCATAGGGACAACTTCAGTTTTTGATGAAAACAACTAACTGTGCATCTACAGATTCTAGGCCTAACTGATAAGCTATAATTTCTAGATTAGCCTTACTAAGAGTTTGTCGCTGTTCATCAAACTGTTTTTGAAGTTTTTCATAAGTTTTCACACAGTTTTTAGAACAAGATTGTACCTCTGTGTCAGACCCTGAGGAGTTTAAAAGTTTAGGCATGAGAGCAAAAACTCAGTGTTCATCTTGAGCTTATCTACACTCTAGTCATATCCTAGTCCATCTTGGACAATCAAAGCATTGTCCTAAACAACCAATGCATCAGAGGTCTCTACTGGTACAGTCCTTCTGGTGTTATCCCTGCTCCTATACCCTGCATCTTTATTCTTGTTTCCTTGATTTCTTGGTGCTCTACATTCCCTTATAAAATGACCCCTTCTATGACAGTTAAAGCATTCAACCTTAGTTTTATCAAAACCTATAGGTTCTTTGCCATTGAAGATTAACTTTCTTCCAGTCTTATTATAGAATCGCTTAACTCTTATAGAAAGCATGGCCACCTACCATTTAATGTTTCCCATTTCTTTTTTTTTTTTCAAATCATCATGTATCAAATCTGCTCTAGGTCTTATCATCCAGTTATGGCACTTATTTACTATGATTAGCAAAGAATGAGAACATTAGATCATCAGTGTATGATGATGAAGAGGCTTGTCCTTAAGAATTATGGCCTGATGCAGTAGAAACACCATTAGCAGTATTAACTTTATTACTGCTGCTAGTGTCTTCTGTAGAGAGAAAGGCTACATTTTGAGACTTTGAAGATGATCTAGAGGAACCTTTGATATCAGCTTCAAACACTTTTAGGTTATTGTATAGATCATTAATATCCAAATCATCTATACCATCTTTGTTCCTCATAATCAAGGCTACATTGTTCCATGATGAAGGTAGAGCTCTTAAAAATTTCTGATTTGCATCTTCATTAGGAACAGCTGCACCATGAACTTCTAGAAGGCTGATAAGTTTTTGAAACCTATCATATGCTTTATCTAAGCCTTCTGTGTCAGATACAGAAAAGTTTTCAAATTGTTGCTTCAAAACAGTCTTCTGCATCTTCTTAGATTCAACATTGCCACCAAATCTACTCTTGATAGCAGCCCACAGAGACTTTGCATCCTTTATTCCATGGAACCTCAGTTGATACTCATCAGGAATAGCCAAAAGCAAAATGCTTTTAGCTTTTCTTTCTCTTTGTCTTTGTAATAGTGCTTGAGCAGTCTTTGGAGGTACTTCAGTTTCAAATCACCATTTTCTATCAGTTTGTTTACTTTTATTAAGACCATCACCAGGCACAACGATCACTTATAATAAACTATAATCTGTGTTAGTGAGATACTGCTCTATCCTCATGCTCCAAAGGGTATATTCACCCTTCTTGAGGATAGGAAGTTTTACAGTAGACACCATTTGAGGAGATTCTACTGGTGCTATTTGTGTTGCAGGTTCTTCACCAGACATTGTGTATTTTAGGAAGAGATCTAGATCTGATAAAGTTCTTCTTATTCAGAGTTTCTCTACAAGCTCTGATACCACTTGTGAAGTCCCAATGAACAGATCTTCTTTAGATGTTAAGCTTAGTTAACCTGATAAATCCAAACTAAACTATAAGAGAAAACTATGATGTGAATACTATAAGGTTGAGAATTAACTTGCAATATAGGAAGAAAAATGAATACTAAACTTGAATATATTGATTGCAAATATTCTGCTAAGATTACAGAATAACTAACTATGAATTGATAATTCTAACTATGCCGTAGGGTTCCTTTTATACACCCAGGAAAACCCTAATGGGCTTACAAAACGTGTATAAGTTAATGCATATTATCATTCTCAGGCTATCACTTTTACGAACTGGGCTATATAATACTAAACAGCACTAACTATTTACTAACATACTAAACTATACTGACAGTATAACTAATAAACTAGCCTGTATAACTACTTAGTCTATTATCTTTAGTCATTATTAGTAGCAGAATCAATCTTGAACCAGCCAGTAGTAAAGTAGTGATGGCAGTCGTAATCAAGAATTTCCCAACAACTTCACTATGATTCTTAGGAATATATGCAGTTCATTCTCTGTCATTTAACTTTCAAAACCAATTACCAGTTTGTCTATTTAGCACTTATTTGACTGTTTAATAGATCAGTTAGTTTCTTAGATGATGTTTCAAACTTTTCTAATTTGAGTTTCAAATCATCTTTTTCTCTTAAAGCCTCTGCTAACTGATTTTTAAACTCTTGTATTTAGAATTATCTCTCACCTTAACATCATATTTCAAAAATGCAATGTCTTCCTCATAAACAGCTTCATTTTTTAATGAACAACAATTCTAGCTTCTAATGATTCTAAGCCTAATTGATAACCTATAATTTTTAGGTTAGATTTTTTAAGCTGATCTTTCTGTTTATCAAAGTGTTCTTTTAAAGACTCATAGGATTTTAAGCAAGCTTTGGAGCAAGTGGATACCTCAGAGTCTGAACTTGATGAACTGGATGAACCTGAACATAAATGGACTATTAGAGCAAAGTCTGTGGGTCCTTCTTCAGCTTGAAAGCTCCAATCATAACCACTTATCCCATCTTGAACAACTAAGGCATTTGCAGGAGTCTCTACTGGTACAATTTTTCTTGGAACATCTCCATTTCTATTCCCCTAATTCTGTGGTGCCCCTGCATTTCTCTAGCAAAATGACCTTCTTGGACAGTTATAACACTTCTCAACCCTTTGTATTATCAAAGCCCATACAGTTTCTTTGCCATTGAAGTTATATTTCATACCTGTCTCTTTAAAACTCTCTTTACACTCATTGGAAGACATGGCCCCTTGCCATTTGAGATCTATTCTCTTCAATATCATCATTTATCCAATCTGCTTCAGGTCTTCATTGTCCAACTGCTCGACTATTAGAATTTGACTGACAAAGAGTAAAACATGACATCATCATCAATAGGAGAGGGAAAAAAGCTTGTCCTGGAGTTAGGCAGTATAAACTTCATGCTGCAGTATTACTGCTTCATTAGTACTACTAGTGTTTTCTGAAGATACAAAAGGCCTCATTCTTAGAATTTGAAATTGTGTGACTGCTTTTAAATCTTAGCTTCATACACCTTCAAGTTTGTTGTACAAGTCATCTATGCTCGTTGTGTCTAAGTCAGATTTGTTTTCATGATGTCAAGGCACTATTGTTCAAGCTAATGGTTTAGATTTCTTAATTACTTAAGATTTGCATCTTCCTGGGAGATTTCACCTTGCATTTCAATTGGCTGATTGAGTTCTGAAACCTCTCCATAGGTTTTATCCACACTGTAGTACAAAAAGGTGGATTTTGGTCACACATGGGCGAAAATGGAACGGCTACACATTCTCCATATTTTGTGGCTATAGGTACCAAATTAGACAACATTTACTAATTAGCCACACATGAAAATTCTCGATTGTTGTGACCAATTTGAATATATTGCAAAAAATATTCATACATTATGTGGGCCTAAAGGTAAATGGTTAAATATTATTTAGACACATTGAATTTGGAACGCATGACAATACAAGAAGCTTGAAAGCATTAGTCTCGGTTATACATATAATATAGTGACCAAATACATATGTCACCCACTTGAACAATGTGACCCAAATTGGCATATCTAGTCACATGAAGTTATTTTTTATTGTGTCCAAATTTTCCAGTTAGGTTTTGTCACACATTATTTATTCATAACAGTCACATCGTAAAGTATTCATGTGGCTATTATTTAGAGCAAAATGTGAAATCGGTTATCATTAAATTTCATGTTAGTCACATTGAGTTTTTGTATGTTTAAATTCATAATGTCATATATGGTCACATGAAGTGTTTGTTTATGTGTCTAAATCATGGACTTAAACGTTTTGTCACACATTATTTAAGTGTAGCCAAAATCCCGTACATATGGTCACGTAACTTAATATGTGTGTTTAAAGTTTAGTTTGTGTTAGCTTGCTAAAAGCTAATGTGTATAGTCACATTTACTTCTAGCACGATCATGTGACTATATGCCTTTACAATAGCCACATCATATCACAAATGTGTGACTAAATTATGTTTATGGCCACATTTAAGGTGATTATATGTGACCAATATATTCATAACAGTCACATCGTGAAGTATTCACGTGGCTATTATTTAGAGCAAAATGTAGAATCAGTTATCATTAAATTTCATATTAGTCACATTGAGTGTTTGTGTATCTAAATTCATAGTGTCATATATGGTCACATGAAGTGTTTGTTTATGTGTCTAAATCATGGACTAAAACGTTTTGTCACACATTATTTAAGTGTAGCCAAAATCCAGTAATAAGGTTTTAATAAGTACTTTAGCCTGCAAATGCAATGTGCAAATGCTTACTTGCAAATGCTTGCATGCAAATGCAATGCATATGATTCTAAATAAACTCTTGTTAATGTTTTATAACTCAATTCATGCTCATTCTCCATTTTGATCCAAAACCGTACACCCGAAACCCTAATTTCATGTTTTTCATAAATCTATGAGCTAATATGATAAAATGTTGTTATAATCTATCCTAACATGCTTAACTAATGTATTAAACCACTTACAAGTCTTGAAGAATTTTAAATTAAAAAAAAACATTAGCGCGTTTTTATCTATAAAACCTAATCTCCCGTTTGATTTCTAGCTTAACGAATCGTTAATCTGAACTTTTGTTACGTTAAATCTACATATTTTAGCTTATATTAATAAGCTATAACCTGCAAATATCATTTATAAACTTAAAATAAGCTTGCATGGCATTTTGGACTTGTTTTGTAAAAGTATTCCATGCAAGGGGTATATATCGTAACTTTCTGAAACCATAACTAAAAAACTAAAAAAGACATTACAAGTTATAACTATAAGGTCTATTATATCACTTTTCCGAAAAAGTAAAAGGTTTACTTTGTACATCTTTTAAACTTGAAGGACCAAACTCGTAAAAGTGCAAACTCCAAGGGTATATTTTGCCATTTTTCATTCTCAAGGGTCTAAAATGTAACATTTTGAAAGTATAAAAATGTATTCAAAACCTTACAAAACATAACCGTTAATACGCTTGACTGCTTAACATTTCCAAATATAGAGCAAAACGGGGGGGCACAACCACTCTTGTTTTATTTGTAAAAACCGATTATACCAATCAAAAGACTAGGGAGCTTCATATTAAGAGGTTTCATCTTGGTATTACATTCTAACTGTGTTTGTTTAGTTTGATGATTAAAGTGCCCTAGCCCCCCTCCTCAAACTTTATACTGAATGACCTCTAAATTATGATGGCTCGAACGTGACAAATACTCCATAATAAGTTCAATCAAATATGAGATTCAAACTAAGACTTAACATATTACCTCAGGTTACGTGTGACGAAGCCGTTACTTTTATCTCATATACCTTTGCTATCAATCAAATTTCTCTCATACTGTTAAGGTGAAGTTCATATCTCGCCTTTAACCTATTTACATCGTTATAAACCCGAGGGGGATACATGCTTGTTTACATACTCTTTACATACTCGTTTATCTTTAACAATATGTTTACTTTTCAAAGACTTAATGATATCAAAACCACACAATTCAATCTTTTAAATACTTTATAAACCTGTAATACCTGGCTATAGAAACAGAATACAAGTGTTTTCTAACTAGATGCTATCAATGATATATTAATTGCCTAAGTACATGAAAATAGTCTCTTAGGTAGTATCTCCTACGATCTCACCAATATCTCTTTGGGTAGTATCTCCCAAATATCTCTTTCAATATCTCTGTTGGGGTAGTATCCCCCAATATCTCTCCAATATCGCTTGGGTAGTATCTCCCTAATATCTCTCTCTAAGACTCCTTTGGGTATATATCAAAGATCTCCCAATATTCTCTTTGGGTAGTATCTCCCAATATCTCTTTATTATCTCTTTGGGTAGATCTCTCAAGATCTCTTTGGGCAGTATCTCTCCAATAGCTCTTAATAGGCTCTTTGATAGTGACTCCTAGATAGTCTTCTAGTAAAGGTTTCCCGATCTATAAAGTTAAATATGTGGTCCTTCATGATTATGTCCAGGTTCGTCATCAAAAGTCTTCTGAACAAGATCCAAGAACTCAAGGGAAAACCACCATATTAGATTTGTGTCGTTCATAGTTTTCTAGAATCCAACCACTAGATGTTTGAATAATCACACTTGTTAAATTTTGCTATGTAAATTATATAGACACGTTATTTATACAGTGGTGATTCCATTATACCTCGTTGTTTCATGATACAAATTTTGTATTTGTCTATCCTATATCCTGTAATATGATGACTCATATCTTTATCCGAGATTACTATAATTCTTTTACTATCCAATTTTCTCAAACCTTTGTACCTAGAAACAATAAAGCATCCTATTAAATCACTCATTCTATGATCTCCGTATTCTAAAATTTTCTGTTATATTCTGCAACGTAATAACAAGGAAACACACAAGAATCTATACAATGTCAAATGATTTCAATACCACTAGGTATGAAAGTTTTGACAAAGACTTGTGATAGCATTCTTATTTGATGTTGACTTTTAAAGGTTAATGGATAACGATTCTTTACGATCAGAGTGGCGCAGCGGAAGCGTGGTAGGCCCATAACCCACAGGTTCCATAAATCGAAGTATTCCATCCACCCAGGTCCTGACAAGATATATCAAGATCTAGAGAAATTCTATTGACTGTCATCAAGAGGTGTGTAGACGTGTGAAAGGAGGCAATTATAATTATGGTGTGCAACATAATTATAAATGCATCACACACGTGAACTTGTAACCTTGATTAGCCTAACATGAAAATCAAGTTCGTGCTAAGTATTCCTATCTATTACCTAATCTCACTTTAACATTCATCTAAATCTCAGGACGAGATTTCTTTAAGGGGTGGAGACTATAACAACCCGTAAATTTTCATCAATGTAAATATCCATCTATTAAGTTAGATGCAATGTACTATCTATCTATTATATATGAACCACCTTTTTCAGGGAAATTTTTTGCTTTATTACATTACTTGCATTACCAATATCTCAATATGCAACATAGCTTGCATATCTAAAGTTAACGAGCTTACACAACCTACCTATGAAAAATCGTATTTTCATATATGTCAAGCAAACATCCTAACATGTCAAGTCAATATCATAATATCATTTTTACAGAGTACATTACTCATATAATGTACCATTTGCAAAGTTATATCAAAACGGGCTTTAAACCGTTATTGTATACCTCTAAAACCCTAATTTTATGAGAAGTTAATATCTAAAGTGAATGCACAAGCTACTAAAGCATATGTACAAGTAATATAACATCTTATTTGAATATACTTTCCCTCCAAAATAAGGTACAAGTCCTTTAAAGCTTAATGTACAAGTCATTAATGTACGATATCCAAAATAGCCGTTTTACCTTCGTTTTCCTAAGAAACTTGTACAATCTATCAAGTACAAGTTACAAGTAAGTCATGCACTTCATTTACATTCTATATTCATTCTCATTTCATGAAATTACAAGAAATCCAAGTTAGAAACCCTAACCCGAGCTAAATAGTAAATCGTGACCCGTTTATTGATTTTTATCCGTTTTAAACCTCAAACAACACTCAAATAAGTTGTAATAACTTATTTTATAACATTACCAATCATATTCTATCATTATTTCATCATTTCATTTCAATTATACACGAAATAAATCCAAGAAACCCTAAACGAACCCTAATATGAACATTCGACCCGTTTACTCGTTTTTACCCATTTTTAACCCAAACCACCTATCAATTCTTGTTAATAATCCTCAATACAAGTCTTAAGATCATTAATCTATGCTTATAACTCAAATGTACACGAAATGTAAAGCTAAAAATCCTATTCGATCCCTAAAGAGACCCGCGGCCATGTTTTTGCATTTTAACCCATTTTGAAACTTCCTTTTGCACTCAAGAACCTCATGACTCACCCACATGCTCACTTAAGCAGCTTACCAAGCTACTTAATCCATTTCTTGTCTAGAAAAGAAGCCACATCTTCCCTTGCTCACCAAGCTTAGCCGCGGCACCCTTATGAACCATACAACACTTCTAGCTAGTTCTAGCTTTGAGAAATCACTTCATAACTCTTCCAAAACTCCATGTAGCTATTCCACATGTCAAAGGATTGAGCATCAAGGCTCCTTGGCCTCCAAGACTCCAAACGAGTATAAATAGGGGGTACCATGCCTTCATTTAACTCATCACCCACTTCTTCATCTATAACCCATTATAGCAACATATATCTGATCAAATAAGTTCTTAAGAGGTCCTAAGAAGTCTCAAGGTCAGAAGTGAAGCAAAAGAAATCAAGAAATGAAGCCCTGGAGTCGTTATTCTAGGCGTACGAAGCTAAAAGTCACGATTTCGACCCCTTTCTAAGCTATAAGCTCAAACCCATGTTCTATGATCTTCTTACCTGCTCCTACACTCTTATAATGTTCATATTATCCTAAAAATACTCTTGTTAAAGTTTTATAACTCAATTCATGCTCATTTTCTATTTTGATCCAAAACCGTACACCCGAAACCCTAATTTTGTGTTTTTCATTAATCTAAAAGTTATAATGGCTAAATGTTGTTATAATCTATCCTAACATGCTTAACTAATGTTAATATAACAAATTTATTGATTTTTGAAAGAATTTGGATTAAAAACCTACGCGTTTTCGTTTAAAAACCCTAATTCGACCCGTTTTGGTTTCTAGCTTAACGAATCGTTATTTTAAACTTTCGTTACGTTAAATCTTCATATTTTAGCTTATATTAATAAGCTATAACCTGCAAATATCATTTAGAAACTTAAAATAAGCTTGCATGGCATTTTGGACTTGTTTTGCAAAAGTATTCCATGCAAGGGGTATATATCGTAACTTTCTGAAACTTATAACTAAAAGGACTATTTTTGCCATATTTCTAAAGTTATAACTATAGGGGTCTATTATGTCACTTTCCAAAGTGCAAGGTTTACTTTGTACATCTTTTAAACTTGAAGGACCAAACTCGTAAAAGTGCAAACTCCAAGGGTATATTTTGCCATTTTTCATTCTTAAGGGTCTAAAATGTAACATTTTGAAAAAGTATAAAAACATGTTCAAAACATTATAAGGCTGGATGGAGTGGTGAGGCAAAACTCACCTAACACGTCAGCGCCACATCAACTTTCTCTCTCCAAATAAAACTCACATTACAACTCACTTTTCAACCATAATAAGAACTCACCTTACCACTAAAACTCACCTTTTATTAAAATACACACTTTATATAAAATAGACCCACTAAATATCCACACACACTCACAACCAATTAAAATATACTTTATAAAAAAGAAAGGGGCCCAAAAATAAAACTCACCGTGAGGTGAGAAACTCACCAAAAGGTGGGTTTTTTCGGTGTTAACTCACCAGGCAAATCCATTGTGGCAAGGTGAGTTTGGAGGGTGGCATGGCAACTCGCGCATGAGTTGGAAACTCACCTAGGTAAGTTTGCCAAACCCACCTCCACTCCGTCCAGCCTAAGACATAACTTTAATTAACGCTTTTCGTGCTTATCATTTCTAGATATTGATCAAAACGCTTAAAACCAATTATATCACACCACAATACTAGGGAGCTTCATATTAAGGGGTTTCATCTTGGTATTACGTTTTGACTGAGTTGTTGGGTTTACGATTTAAAGTGCCATAGCTCCTCAAACGTTTACTGAATGACCTTTGAATTATGATGGCCCGAACGGTGATACAATACTCCATAATAATTCAATCAAAGATATACATTATACTTTATAATGTAAAACATATTCAATCAAACTAAGACTCGACATATTATCCCAGGTTACGTGACAAAGCTGCTTTCTTTCAATTGATATTCTGAACTTTCCCGCCCGAGTAGATAACATCGTACCACCATACGGACGTCCTTCACTTGATATACTTTTGCCATCAATCAGATTTCCTTATTCTGTTAAGGTGAAGTTCATAACCTCGCCTTTACTTATTTACATGTTTTATAAACCCGCGAGGGGGATACATGCTTGTTACAAACTCTTTTACATACTCGTTTATCTTATAACAATGTGATTACTTTTCAAAGACTTAATGAGTTCATAACCTCACATTTCAATCTTTTAAATACTTTATAAACCTGTAATACCTGCTATAAACCATGAATACAAGTGTTTTCTAAACTATATGCTATCCTGATATATTATTGCCTAAGTACATGGAAATATCTCTTTGGGTAGTATCTCCCAATATCTCTTCAATATCTCTTTGGGTAGTATCTCCTAATATCTCTTTAATAGCTCTTTGGATAGTGACTCCTAGTATATCTTCTGGTAAAGGTTCCCGGTTCTATTAAGTTAAATATGTGGTTCATGAGTTTAGGGTAATAATACTGTTCTCCATGATAATACTGTTCCCCATGATAATACTGTTCTCCATGATAATAATGCTCTCCATAATAATACTGTTCCCCATGATAATACTGTTCTCCATGATAATAATGTTCTCCATGATAATATTGTTCTCCATGATAATAATGTTCTCCATGATAATTGTCCCTGCAATGCAAATATTTCCATTATGATAACTTGTATTCAACTATTACATTTCAAACCTATGAATTTCACTCAACCTTTGTGTTGACCCTTTTTAGCATGTTTATCTCAGGTAATTGAGCAACTTATGGCATGGAGTGGCATGGACTTGAAGATGGCTAAAACTTGTTATCATTCACATTTTATGTTTCTAGATTTTGGGACCTGCCTTTGTAAAACTCTGATTTTAAATGAATGATAACGTATCTTTTAAAAACGTCTCTTTTGAGTCATTTTCTATGATTGTGACTGTTGTACTATGAAGTAATACCCCAGATTAGCTTCCGCTGCTATATTGTAAAAATGGGGGTGTTACAGAGTGGTATCAGAGCTCACGGTTATAGAGAACAAGGGTAACACCTTAACTATAACTACTTTTCTTTAGCCATCAATGTCCTCCGTGCCACTACATTCCCTGAATTGTGAAGATGCCACTACTTTTCCCGAATACTATGTAAAAATACATAACTATTATACTATTATATAAGTAACTTATGTTATTTACTACTGGGTTGTTACAGTCATGTCTTCGTCCCCTCACTCATCCGATTCCGATATTGAGAATACTTTTTCCTCCACGAACATTCTAAACTATTTCCCAGCCTCACCGAGAAACGTTTCTCCTGAATCTTCCGATGATTTTACTAAGTATCTAATAGCTTCACCAACTCTTTCACTTTTTCATAATGACCCCTATATGAAGGTTATGCAAGCATATGATGCCATGAGTCTACCATAAGTTACTCTTATGATGACTTGTATTCTCACTATAATTATAAACCTTATTATGAAATTTTCACTCAACCATTGTGTGACCCTTTTTAGCTTTGTTCCTATTTCCTCAGGTAACTGTACAATTCTTATGGCATGGAGTGGTTACGGACTTGAAGATGGATAATCTGTTATCATTCAAACTTATGTTTTCATGTAGATTTTGGTGGGACCTCTATTTTCGTACAAAAACTCTGATGATAACTTATCTTTTAAAAACGTCTCTTTCGAGTCGTTTTCTATGATTATGACTGTTGTACTATGAAATAATATCCCAGATTAGCTTCCGCTGCTATATGTCAAAAATGGGGGTGTTATAGATTGGTATCAGAGCCACGGTTATAGAGAACAAGGTTGAAACCTTAACTATAACTACTTTTCTTTTTCCATCCAAGAAAGTCCTCCGTGCCACTACATCTTCTGGAATAGTATGTAAAGTACATAACTATTATACTATTATATAACTAACTTATGTTATTTACCACTGGGTTGTTAACAGAACGATGTCTTCTCCCAACCATCCTACTTTCAATATTGAGGATGTTTTTTCCTCTAACTTTCCGGACTATATCCCGGCTTCCCCGGACTATATCCCAACTTAACCAGGAAAAACTTATTCTAGCTCTTCAAATAACTTATTTGATGTAGTTCCAATAGTTTCACCAACTCTTTCACTTTTTCATGATGACCCCTATATGAAGGTCATGCATGCATACTATGCTAAAGAATCACCTATTCCACCACCAACTATTGTGCCTCTATCTACAATGCTATATCCAATGTTTAATCCTCAAGAATTCTTTCTTCTGGAGGAATTAATGTCACCTAAGAAACAAGGCCATAACCAATCATTCTCCTCTACTTCTGCCCTACCTTAAGAATTTGAGATGGGAGAAAGCTCTCGTAAGACAAGTCTGGAACGTCACGAGGAGCAAATTAAGGAAATTTTGAATCACCTAGATGAACTCTCTCTCGACCGCATTGTGCACATAGAAGACAAAGTAGAAGGTCTTGGAAAAGGTCATGTAATTATACAACAAGATTTCGACAATCTGGAAGCTGAACTCCAAAAGGATCATGCTCGAATTACTAAACTTCAAAGAAAGCAAATGGGAAATAACAACAAGATTGCTTTGGGTCGCTTCAGGATTGCTAATCTAGAGCAAATCTCCACAAGAAATCCCACTAGTCCCCGTCACCAAGCAGACAAGGAAAGTCTTCTGAATGCAATCTATGAACTCAAGAACAGCCAGAAAGGACCATCGAACTACTCTAGATTAGATACTAGTTATAGATTTTAACCTAGCCACGGGATGTGTGGTATAAATAACAACACTTGTCAAATTTTGACTATGTATAGTTGAATCACCAATTCTAATATCTCCATCTTCGTCAGTAGGATCTTCATCACTGGTTAGGTCAACTACACCGCCACCAGATTACCCCTTTAATGAGTCTATCTTCGCAGAGTTAGATAACTCATTATGAGTCAAATGCTTGTTTAAATGTTCATCACTGAAAATCTTAGATTCCAAATGTAATACCAAGGGATGTGTATTACTTTGTTAGAACTTGTATCAATTAAGTATGTATGTCAAATGATTCCAATACCACTATGTATGAAAATTTTGACAATGACTTGTAATATCATTCTTATTCCATGTTGTATTATGTTGATAGAATGCCTCCCAAAAGGACATCAACATCTGCAGCACCAGCCATGACTAGTTGTTGATAGTGTTTCCGCAGCTCTTGGAGCACAAGCTACTATGGCAAATACTGACAATACTAATAGGAACACCAAAGAAAGAGAAGCTCCTATAGCAAGAAAGTGTAGCTACAAAGAGTTCATGAGCTGCCAACCTATCAACTTCAAAGGTTCAGAAGGAGCTTTTGGACTTATATGCTGGTTTGAGCAAACTGAATCAGTGTTTTCTCGTAGCAACTGTACCGAAGACTACAAGGTGAAGTTTGCTACAGGTACTTTAACTAAAGAAGCTCTATCCTGGTGGAATTCTTTTTCCCAATCTATTGGGATAGAAGAAGCTTACAAGATTACCTGGGTTGAATTTAAGAAGCTTTTGATAAAGAAGTATTGTCCCCGAACTGAGGTCTAAAAGATGGAAGACGAATTTTACCATCTGACTGTGAAGGGGAATGATCTCAAGACATACATGAGAAGATTCTAGGAATTGGCAACCTTGTGTCCCACTATGGTGCCAAACACCGAGAAACACATAGAAGCTTTCATCGGAGGATTACCCAGAAGTATTGAAGGAAATGTTACCGCTTCAAAGCCTTAAACTTTAGAGGAAGCCATTAACATAACCCAGAGGTTAATGGATTAAGTAACAAGGTACAATTATGTGCAGGGAACCAATGATCACAAGCGAAAGTTTGATGATAGAAGAACCTTCAACAACAACAACTACCAAAACGACCGTAACAACAATGATCACCACCAACAACATAATAGAAGGCAGGAAACCTTCAGGGCCTATGATGTTACCCCAACTGAAAACCGTGGGTATGTTGGACCCTATCCTTTGTGTAAGAGATGCACTCTACATCACACAGGACCTTGTACTGTCAGATGTCAGACTTGTAATAAAGTGGGCCATCAGACCAGGAACTGCAGAAACAAAGGACCCTCAGACTACTAGATTAGATTCTAGTTATAGTTTTGTTAGAACCTAACCACGGGATGTGTGGTATAAATAACAACCCTTGTCAAATTTTAACTATGTAAAGTATGAAGGCAAGTTGTTCATGATATAATACAATTATAATCCTGTTATACCTCGCTATTTCATAATACCGTATATAAATTACATTAAACCACATTAATATGTTTCCTAATCATTATCCTGTAGAATATTTGACCAAATCTTCATATTTCTCCACCAGCTTGTAGAGTTTCATAATGACGACTTTGATCCTTTTGTTTCATTCTTTTATTCATTTTGTCTCATCAAATCTAGAATCCCAACATAGTTTCTTCACCACCACTTTTGTACAAACTACTACACTAACTCAAAACCCTAATTCAAAACCCTAAACCCTAAAACCGAGCTAGTTTCTAAACCATGACCCGTTTCTTTATTTTTATCCATTGTAAACCTAAAAAAAAATACTCAAATAAGTTGTAATAACATAAATTACAACATTAAAAATCACATTCCATCATCATTTCACCATTTTAACAACAATGTACAAGAGTTAAATCAAGAAAACCCTAATTGAACCCTAATTTGAACTTTTGACCTGTTTACTCATTTTCGCCCATTTTAAACCCGAACCACCTATCAATTCTTGTTATTAATCCTTAATACAAGTCTTATGAACATATATCTATCATTACTAATCAAATGTACATGAAATACAAGCTCAAAAACTCAATTCGAGCCCTATTTGACCCGCGACCCTATTGTTTGCATTTTGACCCATTTTTGAAGCTTATCTTTGCAACTAAGCACCATGGTGACTCTCCGACATATTCCATAGTATCTTACAAGCATCTAGATATAATTCCATGGCTAGAAATCAAACCACATGCTTCCCTTTTACCCCATATTAGCCGCGGCACCAAGAGAGGCCATCCACCACCTTCTAGCTTACATGATTCATCTCATAGCTTCTACACATCACCCTCTAGCTGCTCCACATGTCCAAGATCAGATCACTAAGACTCCTTGGCTACCAAGACTCCATTCAACTATAAATAGAAGCATAAACTCTTCATTCTTACTCATCCCCCACTTCCTCCTCTATAACCCATCATAGCAGAAATCCTTTGCTCTAAGAAGATCCTAAGAGGT
>BQNB010052265.1:0-34053 GCA_026074375.1 Tanacetum coccineum
GACGGATAATAAAATTAATTACCCGCCCCGCGACGGATAGTTTAAATCTTCCAACTAACCGAACCGAACCGCCCCGTGAACACCCTTACCCGTTATTTGTTTTCATTAAATGTTTTTGTGCATTAATTGTTTTAGTTTATATGTTTAATTCACTTTTATTAGTAGAATTAAAAACCAAATCAAATTCCTTTTCAAACCATTCAAAACACTTGATCACGAATGTTTCCGATTTTCAATTCACACTTCGTTGGGGAATAAACGACCCGGGAGATTTTAGAGATATTGCCTTAGTTAAAAGTGAATTTCTAGAACCTGGCAGAAATACTATACTATACTATAATTGGTCTATCCTTGTTACTACGTATCTATATATATTATATATTTACTACGTATCAATTTGGACGGATCAGTTTTTGGCGCCGCTGCCGAGGAGGTATGTACGATTATCGTGTTTCGTTCAAAGATTAGTGTTTTTGAAGAACCTTCCTCGCGAAGTTATCATTTTTCTATTGTAAATATTTTCTTATAAAATCATAAAAATACAAAAAAAAATTTCACTTCTATTCTTATTTTCTTTTAAATATTTAAAAATTACCGTTTGTTAATTGTTGTTTCGGCTCACCTCTAGATTACAAACTATAAGGAAAGTTTAAGGCGGGTTTGATTTCATCACCCAAAAGGAGAAGGGTTATTCTAAAAAGCGCCTCGCGTTTACCAACTCCTCCGCTTTCTTGTGCGTATTTTTAGAGAGATACCATTCACGTTTAACTTTCGGTTACCAAAAATATTTTCTTATTTTAATCTCTTTTTCTTATGTATTATTTTAAAAACCTAAAAATATTCTCCTTTATCCTCTTATCCATTTAATTCTTTCTTCTTATCCTCTAAAACGTTTAATTCTTCGATATGTCATCATTTTATAAACCAAGTTGCTACGGGTGTGGAGGTCCTTTAGACGGTTTAATTTGTCGACAATGTAACTGCGAAAGGTGTGGAAACATGCTTTATGGAGGAATTTGTTATCATTGTAATTATGATACAAATCCGAATTCTCTCTATTTTTCCGACTACCCTCCACAACCCCGGTACGAGACGAATATTTATGAGTTATGTGGAAACAATGCTCGTTTTGGTTTCGATTGTTCACTACAAGTTCCGTTTAACTCTTATCCGGTCCCTTGTTTCGATCAAAATTTCGATAATACTTTTCCACTAACTTCACCAAATTATTCACAACAATATCTTTTTTGTGAGAATTACGGGGGTCCTCATGCGACTTTTCAGTGTCAACCAATGAACCAAGATTGCTATAATTCTAAACTTTCCGGTTTTGACCAATATCAACCCCCGCAGTTTCTAAACAATCATCAATTTCCTCAAGAGACGAGTAAAGAAATTTTGCAAGCTCGTGACGACTTAATGGAAGCTATACAAGCCTTTTTAAAGGAGTATGATCATATACCTCCTAATGAAAAGTGCATGGCTTTATTGCTAGCCGAGGAGAGATTTCTTAAGATAAAGCAAGCTATGGAAGAAGAACAGAATCAACCTGAAGTTATGCAAGAATTGCTTCTTAAGCTTAAAAATTATTTGTAAATTCTTAAGGGAATTCAACAAGAGAAGAAGAAGCCGACAGCTCAAAGTTTTATTCCATATTGGGATTTTTCTATGATTGATGATGAAAAAGCTAGGGACAACTTTATAAAAGACGTTTGCACCTTCTTAAGGAAGTTTAGTCGTATACCTTTTGGAGTAACACCAAAGGTTATAGTGATAGCTTGGGAGAGTTTTGGAAAAGTTAAGGATGCTTTGACGGACAAGCAATATCAACAAGAGGATATTCAAGAATTGATAAGTGAACTCCTTGAAGATGTGCGAAATATTGAAGAAGAGCTACCAGAATATATTAATTGTCCAAGCTAGAATCGTCCTCTTTTCTTCGACTATGATGATGATGATTATACTATTATATATAGCAAGCCTAAAGCAATCACTCCCGTCTTACCGATCGAGGAGCCTAATAACTCTCTAAGAATGGGGGACGAGCATCTTGACACTATTTCTAGTGTTGAGAACCTTGTCCCAATCCTAAGTGAGCTCGAGGGTATTTCCAAACATACGTGTGATATGCATGTTTGTGATTTTTCTCCTCCTCTTAATGCTTTAAAAGGTCATGTTGAGATTTTCTCCGATTCTAACGATGATTCAAATAATGACGATTCTTTTGAAAACATCGATTACGTTAAGGCATCACCTCCCGATGACTCTCTCATAATGGGGAATGAGGAACTTAGCACTATGCCTAAAAAGGAATCGGACGAATTAATAAATTCTAGTGTTAAGGACCTTGTTCCAATCCCAAGTGAGTCCGAGGATATTCTCGAGAGCGATAGCGATTGTGATTTACCTTTGTGTGATGATTTCTCTTCGATTGACATTCCACGTGATGATTCCATGACTTTCTCTAACCCTCTTTTCGATTCAAATGATGATTTTACCTCTAGTGATGATGAGTCACTATCCGATGAGGACGTTCTGGAAGATATTTAAATTTACTCGAACCCTCTTTTCGAATTTGACGACGAATATATCTCTAGTGACGTAAATCCTCTTTTTGATGAGGTGTTAGAGGACATCGGGTGCAAGGATTCTTATGATTCCAACCTTGATGAGTTGACTTTCCTAGTCACACCTCTTTCCGATTTTAATAAGGATGAGTTTTTCACTCCTAATGACGATGTTGAGTTTCTTCTTCACCATGATCCATTTATAAGTGTTGTTTCCATTCTCGAGGGGTTCATCGATGAACCGCCTCTTGAAGAGGATGATGATTTATTTGATTTGGAATCTAAAACGAATAATTGGAAGAAGATTTTATACGATGCTCCGATTATTGATTTGATTACCGAGGACAAAGTTTTCGACCCCAGGATTTATGAGAAAAAATTTTCTCTGACATTTGTAAAGTTAACCTTTAAGGATCGCCATTATCTTCCCATCACATTTGTTATCTGAATATTTCTTCCTTATTTTACCTATTCGGTGGATTTTCCTTTATCTTGCTCCACCAGGAGTGAAGATACAATCTTTTACCCCGGCATCTTCACTTAGAGCCGGTGGTATCTAATTTTCTCTCCCTAAGGACGAATAAATTTGGGGATCGAGTCAAGCTTGCGACTCGGTGAACAAAAACAAGCCGCTTCATGGGAGTTCACCCCATGCTTATCCTTTCTACTTTCTTTCTATTTTCTAACAAATGTGTTGTGTTGTGAAGAGGCTTGTACTCTTCTGATTTTCCGTTGTTTATTGTTTATTGTGATTTTGTAGGATTGAACCAACAAATTTTTGAAGCCTCTCGTGTTCGGTGTTTTGTCCCGTTCCACTCGAGCTTTTTATCCTTTGTTTAAAATTAGTTTGGGGAAATCCAATATCCTTTCATCTTATCGATTCACGTTTATCTTTGCATAATTAATAAACGGCTTAGATTTTTGTAAAGACCCGGCCTTAAACATTGAGGATAATGTTTCGTTTTAGTTTGGGGAGGGAATCTATCGATTTGATTTACCTGCTTATTGTTTTGTTCTCACGTACCCGTTTTCCCGCAAAAATAGCAAAAATTTTAAATTTTTAAGCTTTATTTGTAGAAAAAAAAGGTAAAAAAATGAAAAAAATGAAAATGAAAAAAATAGGTGTTAAGACACGAATGTAGGTTTTCCGTTGGTGAGAATAAGAAGTAATTTTTGACCCGATTGTACGTGTTAAGTTCTAGCTTTTTCCCTTAACAATTAATGATGATAGTTTGTGCTAGTCTCATGTAGACTTTAAACATGCTAGACTTGAAATAATTAGTAAATGAAGACTTATGCTAATCTCAAGTAGATTTTAAATATGCCAAGTTGGATTTTATATATGCTAAGTATTTGCGAATTTCTTTATTAGAAATTTTAAATTGCAAAGAATAAGAGATGATAGTGTTGATTATAAGTTAGGATGCTAAACAAAGTTTATTTGGAAAACTTAAAGGCTTATAAGAATAACTTGTGGTTTTTCTTCCCCGAAGTTCTTAAAATGATTAATCATACGTGTTCTCTTTAATTTTTACAAATTAGAGTTTTACTCTTAAAAAGTCTAATCAACATATTTAGAGAAAAAGCTTTATCAATGATAAATAATAGTTTTGGTTCAAGTTTATATTTTGGTTTTCTAAAATGAAATTTTTCTATTTGCAAAAATAAAGAAAAAAATGTTGCACAAAAATAAAGAAAAAAAATGAAAAATGTTGAAAAGGAAAAAATAGTGATAAATAAAAGGATGAAGTTATAAATCCTTAGTGTTAATAATAATATGCAAACTCCATTGTAATAAAGTACATGGGCATTTGTCGGTTCGCTCCCGATGTGACATCAAAAGAAAGGGTGGAGGATGTATATTTAGGGTCGGTATCATAATAAGTACACGGACTCTGGTCGAAGGCGTGGCCGATGTGTCGTCGAAAGAAAAGTGATACCGGTTCCTAGCAAATGTAAATAGTGATAATAATGTTGCAAGTTAGAAAAATAAATAGTAAAAGTTTTCTTTTCTAAAACTAAAGTATTCTTTTAAACCAAAATTTGCAAAAGTCTACAAGGTTTTTTCATCAGAAGTTCATGCGTCTCGATTACTATTCTTCGGATGGGGTCTCAAAAACCTTAGCACTTACTCGAGGACGGTGGGATGCTAGAGAAGAAAGTCATTCATGGGACAAGTAAACCAACGATGTCTTAGCTAAATAGGTTTTTGTTTGCTTTGAGTTGTGATTTTACTAAGTGATTAACATAGTAGCCCAAAAGGCCCATGTGTAAAGCTTGGTCGGATTTCAACTATCTAAATTTGTGGATTTAATGGTTTAAATTAATTTGAACACACTCACTTAAATATATGATATGTGTCGGGAAGAAAAATTCACAAGTTATAATTATAAGTAGTCTTAGCATCTTAGTTTGTAATTAGCGGTGATCTTATTTTTAAGCTTAGTATGAGAAAAGTGAAAAATCGGGAATGATGAAATTATCTTTTAGACACTTAATTGTGCTTTTTGTTCTATGATCCTTAAAGTTACCAATGAGGTAATGAAAACAATACATTATGTCAACACAAATAAGTTGTAGTTAGGAATATATCAAGAAAAAAAAATCATAAAAAGAGAAAAAGTTTTGAAAATTGGAATTCGGGTGTTTTATAGCTTGTGACTCAGAAATTTTCCTCGCAAAGACTTTACTACTTCTTAAAGGATTAGTTTGGGGAAATTTCTTAGTATTTGGTTATAAGGCATGTAATATTGCGTGAGGACACACAATCGTTTAGTTTGGGAAATTTTGATATGTGTGAAATACACATATCCGTTTATACCTAAAAAGGCCCAATTAAGCCCAAAACAGACTAAAAATGGCAAAAATATACTTGCTTTTGTGTTTTGTGTGTGCAGGTACGGATATATCAAAAATCAATAGAAAACAGTCAAAAACGGGCAAAGACGGACACGGGAAACAGAATAGCACAAGAGAAGCCAAAGATTCAAAGCCAAAGTCAGAAAAAAGTTAAGCTTCTGTCAAATGGTCAACCCTGGGTCAAACAAAGTCAACCACAAAAGGACAAAAACCCAAAATTACCATTTCAGTCCCTCAAAATTTCCAAAAGTTACACTAATAACTCCTAAGTCCTAATGGGCCTTAAATCCCTTGAAATTCCTACCCGGATCCATAACTATATCCATAAGCCCAAAACCCTTGGCCCATTTACCTTTTACTAAACCATAGGGACTATTTCTGCCATTTATAAAAGTCCTTTTACACTACACTAGTGACAACCAACCACAGGGACTGAATTTGTAATTACCCAAAAGATATAAATCTGTTTTACTCTTTTACAGTTTAAAAAAGGCGCCAAACTCATTTCACTATTCATCATCTTCCCAATTCACCACACAGGTTAAAACAAAGGGTTTTTCTCAATTAAGGGTTTAAATGCGTAATTCAAGTGGTCATAAACACTATGGCAGTGATAGATTTGTCAAACCAAAACTCTCATTAGCCAAGATAATCAAGGAAGCCACATGGATGTGAGGACTAGCACAAGGATATGAGATTTTTGCACGCATTTCACTCTCAGAAGAAGCACAAATGAGTCTCAAACGGATTGTTACGCTGGCAATCCGTATGAACTCTATTTTGATCTAACGGTGGAAAAATGGATTCCAATGATTAGAAGATGATCAATGGCCAAGGAATGAGAGAAGGTCTAACAAACATTGGCTCCTAAGAAGCTTCCTTAGCTGGCTATTTATAGCCCTTCACACACACACACACGAGTAGTAGTTAATTAGTTTTTTTTCAATTTCCTTTTTAGCTTAATTTTTTATGCAAATTTTACTTTAAATGTAATTTTCTCTTTTAAGTAAATTGTAATTTTCAGTTTAATAAAATCATTGTTTCTAGTTTAATAAGTTGTTTTTAAGTCATTAAGCTCTTATAAGCTCACAATTCTCATATACTCTTGGACAAGCTCTCAAAAGCTCTCTCAAGTCTTTAAGCTTGAGATTGAGCTTGATCAACCAAGCTTTAATTCCTACTTAAGCATTTAATATTAGAATAAACTTAAATACCTTGTACTTATTGGATTTTAGCTAATGGAAGGGGAGTCAATTGTAGAAGGACTCCCATGGACTTATACTAGCTTATCTATTTGATAAGCTAGAGCTTGTAGCTGTTAAATTGAATTTAAGCTTCTGTTTAGCTGAAGCTAGTGTAAGTTTCCTCTTTAAATTCCTAGTTACTTTTCATTTTCTAGCTTAATAGTTGTTTACCTGCTTATTAATTGTTCTACTTGCTTAGACTAATGCTTATTTGAGCTTATCCATGTTTGATTGTGCTTATTGCTTGCATTTTCTAATCTATTTTTAAAGTCTATGCATTAGATCTTAATTTCTTTGAATTTGCTCTTTGTAATCTGTCATGGGCTTAATTTCAATACATTGTCCTTAGTTTTATGTTTCTGGCTTATTTGAATATTTAAATAAGCTCAATAGGATGGTTATAAGCTCATTGATATCTGATATCAAGGTTTTATTAGCTGGATTTGAATTGCTCAAGTTTTAAGAATTATGTTAAAGACTTAAGGGGTGTTTGGTTTAACCATGCTTGACCTTTAAAAGTCAAAATGACTTGTGCAATTTGTGTGGGTTAGTTTTGTTATCAGTTTAGACTAGTAGTAATTCAGTTTTCAGAAGTTAGATTTTAAAATTTAAAAAGTTAGGACTTATTTTATATGTGTCTGCACCAGGGGAGATTTCTCCCTTAGTTTTAATCATTAGTTTAGTCCAAGCTCTTATAGGCTTGGTAGTTGCTTGTTTTGTGATCTAATACACTCAATAAGAGTGGTTAATGCAGGATTGACCACATAGGTCACCTGCAAATTGATTTAGGCTTTTTGGTATAGTGCATCAACAGTATTAACTACTGTTACTACTGCTTATTTTTTCTCTTTGAATTTAAGTTAGTTAAATTAGGATTTAGGCTATAAAATTCAGTAGGATTTTAGTTTAGATATAGGACTAGTAATTTTAAAAAGTTAACTTTCAATTTGTAGCTTAATTCATTGGTTAATTAAGCTTTTAAAAGTTCATAAAAACCTTAAAATGCCAAAAACAATAGCAGCCAATATTTAGCTTTTCAAGTTTGAATTCTAGCTTGTAAGATGTGTTTTAATGATTTAGATTTATAAACTAGAAGTATGATAATAAGTTTTCAAAAGCTTAGGTTATCTTATAGTTTTTTTTAACTTTTTAGCTTGTTAGATTTTTAAGCCTTTTGAACTAGTGCCTGAGTTTGCTTATTTCTTTTTAAATTTCAGCTAGCTTAAAGAATTAGTGGTTAAGTGAGTTTGTTAGAATAAGCTTCTAGACATCATAAGCTGCTAGGAACAGCTTTTACTTTCCAAATTGAGCTTATATTTAAGCTTGTGCAAAGCTTTTAGTTAAATCAAGCAAAAGTGAGCTCAAAAGCTCACTTTCTGCAATCAGAGATTTCACAAGCTCCTAGTTAGCTTAATTTTGGTTTTCAGCTTAAGTAGTTTTTTCAAAAAGTGCTTAGATTTGCTAGCTTAATAAGTTTCAGCTTTTACCTTTGAAAAATAAAAAAAATAAGCAAAAAGGGTGGTGGTAGATTCAAACCCAAGACCTCTAGGATAGTGACTATGCGTGTTTACCATTGCTCTAAGTGGGACAAGTTGTTCTCTTTTCTTTTCTTTTAATTATTATAGTTTCTTTCATTTCCATTTTTCTCAATAAGCCGTAGCTTAACTACGGGCTTATTGAGCTTATTTGAGTAGCTTTTTCTAGTTTTCTTATTTTTCTAATAATCTTCGCAGCTTTTTAGAATTTCCCTAAATTTTTGGTAATTTTTCATTTAGTAGATTATTTTTAATCATTTTTCTAAAGTTTTTATGTTCGAAAAATTATAAAAAATAGAAAAAGTTTCAGAAAATTACAAAAAATAGTTTTTAGTTTTATAAAAATTAGCTTTAGTTTTACAATAAGAAAAATCATTTTCACCCTTTTTAGATTTTTTATTTTCATTTTTGAGCTTTTATTTTTAATTTTAAAAATAGGATTTTAATTTTTAAAATAGTTAAAAATAGTTTTCTGAGTTTTTATGTTATTTTAGACTTTTATAAGTTTAAAAATAAATTTTTCTAAAATTTTAGGACTTAATTTGCTATTTTTTAGGATTTAATTAGATTAAATTAGTTTTTAAATCATAATAAATTCAAAAATAATTTAAAAAAATTCTTTTTTAAAATTTTCTTTTGTCCTATTTTAGGTTTAAAAATTTAGTTTGCATTTTTAGGAGTTCGTTTTACCTTAATTGCTTTTTAGTCGCTTTTTATTTGTCCCCGTTATTCGTTTTCATTAAATGTTTTTGTGCATTAATTGTTTTAGTTTATATGTTTAATTCACTTTTATTTGTAGAATTAGAAACCAAATCAAATTCCTTTTAAACCATTCAAAACACTTGATCATGAATGTTTCCGATTTTCAATTCACACTTCGTTGGGGAATAAACGACCCGGTAGATTTTAGAGATATCGCCTTGGTTAAAAGTGAATTTCTAGAAACCGACGGAAATACTATACTATACTATAATTGGTCTATCCTTGTTACTACGTATCTATATATATTATATATTTACTACGTATCAATTTGGACGGATCAGGTTGCCTCCCGAGAATCGCTTGTTTTTATGCGAGTCTATAGCTTGACTCTCCCCGCATTTCTTTGTCCTTGTGGTAAAAACTGACCGAAGATTTGGTCATCAAAGAAATTTCTCTTAAGATATGAAATTTATCGATCAAGAAATTATTATTCAGAAGATGTGGAGTTTTTCTTATAAAGGAGAAAACTCCATTGATAAAGAAGATCCCAGGATCGAAAACTACATTTTGGTCACCTAACTCGAATGAATCAGAAGAAAGGGATCCAAAATTATCCTCAAGAAAAAGTAGGTCAAGATAGAAGGATAAGCGAGAAGAATTAACCATGCCATGACGAATTCATTGAAGAATTATGTCTTGCATGGACTTATCTGAGGTTAATCCTTCAAACAGAGGTGGGATTTGAATGGTACTGTGTGCCTCATCCATTATAGTCTCTGTTTTGGGCTCATCACAATGCTCATTCTGAATATTAAAAATTTGATTATCATAATTCAAAGTGTATTCAGAATTGAGCTCAGATGGATTAGTGTATGAAGTATCATACGAATCAAAGAATGAGTCAAGAGAATCCAGAGGTGTCACGGATACTCTTGGGATTGGAATGGAGTCATCACTATCCTTTAAAGGATTTAATTTGATTTCCTCGTCCTCCATTAAAAAGGTATCGGGTGGTTCCCCTATAAGAGTATAGATCTCTGACTTAACGACTTCTGAAGGTTTATCCTTTAATAATTTTTCAAGAAAAAGGATATCTCCCTCAGAATCATAAATTTCATTATCAATATCAAGAGGTTTTTCGATTAAAGACTTACTCATGCTAGGTTCATCATCTTTAAGCTCTTTAGGAGGGAGATCCCTCGGGATTTCATCGTTTAATAATTCATCTAGAAAAAGAATATCTCCCTCCAAGTCATAGATGTCATTATCAATACCCGGTGGTATCGAATCATCTAGAGAAAGGAATGCGTCGGTCTCCTCCAATAGTAAGTCAATATCCCTAGAGGGAGTAAGAGAAGGGAAGAGAGACTCGACCACAGAATCAGAAGAGGGAGTGGGATTGCCACTTAAAGAATTGTTTTCAATATGAAATTTATCACACAAAGAATCAACAATATCAATTCTATAAATGAAATGGTCGGCACGTCCCGTAGGATTCTCTAAAGCTTGAAATTTTTCTTCTTAAATTCGACATGGATGTGGAATCGATGGCTAATAAGGATTAGGCTTCAGGTATTCCTTAGGTTTTGGTGCGGACAATGGTGGAATTTCTGGAGGTGGGACAAGTGGTGTGCTCTTAGAGCTAGCAATTTCCACCACTTTCGTTATGGTCTTCAGTTCTTGTTCTTTTTCTTGATAAACGAGAAAATGAGGAATAAAGGATCCATCCAATGTCAAACCACTCATAGTAGTAACCGCTTTACGTTCTTCTCGTGGGTCTGTTTTGGTGTCGCTCGGTGGCACACATGATGGCCTCTTTTGAAAAGTTTCATCCATTTGACCCATTTGATTTTGCATTAACTGAATCGTGGCTTCTTGGTTTCGGTTATAAGCTTCTTGCATGCTAGAAATAAGGGCTTCGAAATGTTTAGTAAGAGTGGTAATGGCGTCAATTTGAATTGAACTACCATAACTACTCGAAACTTGAGGTTTATTTCTACAAGTTCGAACTCTGGCTTTATTCTCAATAATGGTTAAGGCATCTTGAGTATTTCTTGTCATTAGATTTCCACCCGCTGCCGTATTGAGAGAATCTTGATCATATTGACACAACCCGTTATAGAAAAAATCAATTTGGTGAAGGAGAGAGAATCTGTGATGAGGACATTTTCTTAATAAATCTTTGAATATTTCCCAAGCTTCGGTAAAAGTCTCACCAAAGTCTTTTTGAAAGTTTGTGATTTCTTTTAGAATGAGGGAAAAATCGATTCAAGAATTTTGATAATAAATCATCCCAAGTCGTAATGGAACAAGGAGGTTCATTCTCAAGCCATTTTTCGGCTGCTCCTTTAAGAGAAAAAAGGAATAAGATCAACTTCACCACATCATCAGACACTTGGTTTAGTCTTAAAGTTTGGGTTATTTGGTAAAATCTCCTGATGTGTGAATGAGGATCATCATTTTCAAGAGCAAAGAAAGAATTGTTACTTACGAAATTAAGTAACTCGGGTTTCAATTCAAAATGATCTGCTAGAATGGCAGGAACGACGATAGCATTCTCAATACCTACGATAGGTATTCGGAGTAGCTCTTCCATTGGTCTCAAATGATCAGCCATTTGGAAGTCTTCAACGTTCTCGTCCTCTCCTTGTATAGAATCATGAAAAAGATTATCGGACTCGGATTCTTGATCTTGACGAAATTGTAAACTTTTCTCAAGGTTGGGAAAATATAACTCGATTTGGTTCGAAGAAAATTGCACGCTCATGTACCAAAAGTAAAACGGAGAAATTTGGCTTTTCATAAGTTTTAGAAAATCTTTGTAAATCTTTATGATTCTCATATTTATTATATATATAAAAGAAAAGGAAAAATAAAATATAAATGGAAAATATTTTTTTTGGATTTTTATAAAAAATAAAATAAAAATATTTTTGGTTTTTATAAAGAAAATAAACGGAAAATATATTTATTTTTTTAATAAGAGAAAATAAAATGAATTTTTTTTTTTATATTTTATTTAAAGATACGAAAAATAACTTTCAAGGAGAAAGGATCTTCAAGGCATCAACCGCGAAACAAAATGTGATGGTCGTAACAAAACCTCCCCAGCAGCGGCGCCAAAAACTGATCCGCACGAGACGTGCTCGTCGAGTAATAGTATATATAAGTGTCCCGTAGGATGTGAAAATTGCTTGAGGACAAACAATAATCAATCTTCCGGAGTCGAAGTCCCAACGAGGTTTGAATTGAATAATTCATGATTATGTTTTCGAAGAATAATGCTTGATTATCTTTTAAGGCTTTTGGTTTTAAAAACTACTCTTTAATTCTAAGAAAATTATACAAAAATTATACTTAAACAATTAGGCTACGAAAATTATGCTAAAATGATCTAAAAGATTATAAAGATGCAAATGCTTGCTAAGTGATGTGAAAAGTTCATTAAGTGTGAATTAAGGTTTATTAACGAATTAACGTCCTTAGAAAAGATAGTTATCTCACAACGTTGGCTTATATTGACAAAAATCTCTTTAAAAGATATTAATTACTAGATGTGTAGTTTAACAATTTTTTCGGATTTTGCCCTTAAAAATATTTAAACCACAAATCTAAATAATCCAAAATTATTAGAGAATTAAACATTTTTCAAATCCACACTTAAATCCCAAATCACAATTTTACTTAACAAGCATCTAAAATACTCGCTACTCATTAAGATCAAATAAGGAAAGCAAAACATTTTTAATCTAAGCTAC
The DNA here is from genome assembly GCA_026074375.1 of Tanacetum coccineum. NCBI lineage: Eukaryota > Viridiplantae > Streptophyta > Magnoliopsida > Asterales > Asteraceae > Tanacetum > Tanacetum coccineum. Next base: position 12,666 of record BQNB010052265.1, read on the forward strand.
GGTAATGTATTGAAAAAGGATAAAAAAAATAGAACCGAATTGAAGACCTGCAATTTAAACGAATACCACCCGATTTATTTAGCTAAAACAAATAATCAAATTTGGTCTAGCTAAATAAACCCTTAAGCTCCGCGCCTCATGAGTTGACCGGTACCAAAATCACTTCACAAAACAACAAACTAAAACTGTTAGCTAAAACAATATTTATCAACTTGCAAATATGCTTCTTTCTGTTTGAATTCATCAATTGGCTCAAAAGCCTTACTCTAATCCAAACTATGGCCCAGGCCCAATAGCTAACAAGCCTAATTTAATTTTTTTACAAACTGAACCAAAGCCCAAGATATCAAATTCACCACAAAATGAGAATTCTACACTAAACGTGCCCAATTGTTTTTTAACGAGTTGAAAATACAAGCGAATGAACTAAATAGTCTTAAGAAATTAACTAAACTTTAAACAATACTAGATTTAGGAAAGAAACTTTTAAGACAATAAGCTAATTAACTAGCTCTCAATTCTAAAAGGGTAAAAAAGCAAGGAGCTTATTCGTGAATAAGTTGAGCTATTAAGCTCGTACCACTTTTATTGTTCGAATTAAGCTAGAGAACTAAGGAAATAAGCAAATCAAACAAAAGCTAAATGAAAGTGCTTATGTTTTGATAAGCTTTAGAAAATAAAAATAAAATAATAAGCACTTTAATCCCCAAACATTTTCTTCATTAAGATAAAAACAAACTTATTACAATAAGCTATATTAAGCTGAAAAGCTCTTACAAAATTGAAATAAGCTTATAAACTACATCTAATAAGCTAAAAATTTGAGAGAGAGCACTTAAAAAAACTAAATCCTAATAATATAAAATGAGGGAAGCCTCTTGGTATTTATAGGGTGTAGAGGGGTAATATTGTAAAATTCGTCCAATCATTTAGGTGATTATTGGCCAATCATTGGCACTCCCTCGGATCAACAGTGTAATTCAGAAAATCCAGCCGGTCTTTTAACGCCACGTGTCCCTTGAATTGGCTTACCTCGTACGCATTGATAGCGACCGTTTGATTTCATTCATTAATAATTGAAATGAATTGAGTTGATTTAATTTCTGCCTCACGTGAGGCACATCTCCCATACATTTGATATTAATTCACACTTGGGCCTTTGCATTTCTTGTTGGGATTTTGATGGATTGGGCCGGCCAGGCCCATAAAATGGGTTACGGGCTAGCCCAATAATATCCGAGGGCACCGTTGGACTCGTTTTTTATGCTCTTTCCAATGGCATGCTCGGGGACTTTTCACGACTTTGTCTTGATTTTGAATAATAGGTACTCTTGATCGCGACGAACCCGTAAATACCCGTTTTTGCTCCGTTCTCAATCATTTTTACCTGCAAGACATAAAAATACCAAACAAACATATTTGCAAGATAATTATTCATATTTTAGCATTTTTAGTCCAATTAATATTGTTTTATGGGGTGTAAACGATGTGTGTTTTAGCACATATCACAACACCACTAAGATCTACATTCTAGGTTTCATATAATCATAAATAGATACAATAGGAGGTTTAGCCAAGCATGTTAAAGATAAAGGGAGAACAACAAATGATCACACAACACATAGACATATTGAATGATTAAGTAAACCTTACTTGATTAAAACATGAATTGATGAGAGTACAATAGGGTTTATAAGCCCTAAAAACACCCTAAACAGCTGCTAAACGACTTAGGGTTTGTCTCCTCTTTTATCTCTAAAGTTACACCCTTAAACCCCTAAATTTGTGTTTGTATATATAGGAAAATCGTTGTGATGGCATCATGTTTTAATCGTGACGCCGTCATGAGTAGAATATTCTAGATAATAGGTTGGGTCGTGCGCTTTGACGGCGTCGTGGAATGTGTGACGCCGTCTTGGTCTTCATTGTGACGGCGTCACGTGTAATCTATGACGCTGTCTCTAGCCTCTGAGCAGAAATTCTTGAGAGATGTTGGTGTAGGTCTGTAGTCTTGTCCGTTTCTTCTCTAAAGAGCCCAAGTTATGTGTAATTCTTCTAAATGTCTTCCAAATGCAAAATACTTGAAAATGAACGATTAAGCACCTATTTTGGGCATAAATTCACGATTTAGGGGGTTAAACGACCCCGAAAAAGTGTATAAATGACACCTTATCCTACACTTGGAATTTGCTTGTCCTCAAGCAAATGGGCTTTTCTACCTAGACAATAACAATATACGGGTCATTTTACCTACTCTTTAAAAGTATTCTACAACACAACCTTTTAGACCTCGTAATTAAAAGCACGGAAAATATATACTAGCACCTCACATAAGTGTTTGAGGATTCTCTCTTTCACTCGGTTGTATAATAAATTATTACATATAGGGGAAACGGAAAATCAACACTCATTGCCTATCATATCATATAAATTACCATAGGCTTGGTAAAGGATCAACCCTCCACCGCTTAGGCGCAAGTAATATTCATTACTATCTAAGAGGTCTTTTTGAGGGTTGTGGGGTGTAGGTGTAAGATAACATATAATGGAAACGAAAACGGATTGGATACATTTTGGTGCATTTGGAGTGGAAGGGTTAGCTACTTATTTATACAAATACACTTTGGTTTGGTTGCTAAGCCAAGACTCGGACGAAGATATACAAACTCTACACAACTCTACATCAATCTCTTTTTTTTGAATAACATAATACATCACTAGGGGCTTATAGATGCAACCCTACACTTGAACTTTTACATAACTTTACAAGCAAACTATTCTATGACTCGAATTGAGATGGATTAAAATAATATGGATCTTATTGAGCTCTATTAGGGGAAATAAATTACTTCTTCCCCAATTCTTCATAAGATGAAAACTACCATGAATCCTAATCATCCCAAAACAGTATTTACAAGGATAAAGACTTAGCAACCGTGTACTCAAATAATTAACTTGGGCTAAAACAATAATGAACTAAAAGTGAGTACATACAAGGTATGCTAAGGCGATTTTAGGTGTAACAATTAGTTTAAGGGTGACAATGCTCTTCATTAATAGTCTGGCTTAACCAAAAAATTACGAGAACCTTGAAAAAGAATAGGCTCGAAGGGTTGTACTAGGGGTATCCTGCACTAAAAATGAGTTCATGGCAAGGGTGTGGGATAGTTATATGATCGATGTGACCATCATACCAATTACAGGTTTAAAACATAGGTTAATCCTAATGCCTCTTATCAAGCAAATCCTAATACTTACTATGCGGTCTCGAGATGCACCACAATAACAAGTTCTAAAATTTAATATGCTACCGATACACTCATATGAATTTTACTAACACCAGACATTCCAGAAAAGGCGACAAGGCAATGCATACATGGCAGTAATGACAGACTAGACATGCACGCCTGCAGATCAACCTTAACTCGAACCGGGTAAAGATAAAAACATCTTGGCTTACCAATGATGGGTACCTAAATTCCTAAAGATCTAAGGGCGAACCTTACATTTTTTGGGTGGAATTCTGAGGGTTATTGTGTTATTCATATAAATTCCTATCCATGAGACGTTATTAATACTCGGTTTTCGTCGGTATATATGTCATAAAAAATTTAAATTTGGGTAAAAGTTACCTCTTATGCTATGTTTTGATATATTACCCATCATTTTAAGGACAAATCAAATGGCAAATGAAATAATAGTTTCTAAAGCTTATTTCCCCCTACACTTAAGTTGAACATTGTCCCCAATGTTCTTTAGAAGTACCCGTAAGAACGAATAAAGGGAAAAGAAAACAAGGAAAAGAAACTAGTAATCCCCTGGTTTGCTCAATAATGGAGAAGAAACATGTGATAACTGGTTAAATCATTCTTCGAGAATCATCCAATGAAACTTCCTAAGAACTTCCAAGCTTCTTCTCATCAAATATAACTTGTAATCAAAGATAACTATATCAAGCATAAAATGTGCGATAGACATATATACAATGTGTATTTAGGGTTTGACTCGATAGATACGATGAGAGAATTGTTAAACTCATTAGGTTTTGCACATTTATAACAAAAGAATACGTATTTTAAATGTTGTGCAAGTTTTATTTTCAAAAATAAATAAAAACTTTGAGTTTTCTGGACTTGGGCGTATGACGCCGTCAGGGTTGTTGTGACCCCGTCACAGGTGTTGTGGTGACGGCGTCGCGTGTAAATCGTGACGCCTTCTCCACGTTCTGTAAAAACAAAATTTTTGTTTTTGATGAAAAATTTCCTGCACTTGATTCCATAAGTTAATTCCTGTACAAATAGCTTCATAAAACCTGAGATTTAACAATTCAATCATATGACTCAAAACTGACGCGAATTAATAAAACAATTTATTTAACATGCTTGAACTTGGCTCAAAAGCCGGATAAATTCCCCTACACTTATTATTTGCAATTTGATTGAAATTAAGACGAGGTTAAAGACAAACAAAGCATGATTACAAGATAGTTCAAACATAATAAAACAAACTATAAAGAATTAAAACATACATGACACTCCTAATTTACGGGAAAGTAAATTGGGTTTCCTCCCAAGAAGCGCTTTTCTTTATTAACGAGTCTTGTAGCTAGACTCGAAGTCACACGTTCTTACGTTGTTTCATGAGCGCTAACATGCCCACGATCAAGCCATTCCTTCATACTTTCATTCACTTGGTATTCTGGACCTAGGTTTAAGCAGTTTTTGTACATGAACTTATTCTTTTCATAAGGGTGCCTAAGTCTGTTCATTAAATCGTTTTAGCTAAGTTTTAACAATGGTGGAACTTTACTTCAATTGAAGTTCTTGAGCCTAGGTATTTTACGTGGCATCCTATATGTGCACGTGTCGAAGATCTTAGTGAATGAGACCAATCCCTTAGAGACGTCATATTTGAGCTTAGTGGTTTTTCTAAAAGGTATGCCCATCAAGACTTCAGCCATGTCGCTCATGATGAATTCTCCTATGTCATTTAACACAACAAAATCTATGATATAGGTAAAACTTCTGACAAACACATAGACATCAACAATGGAAACTAGGTTCTTTCCCGTCCCCTCTAGTCTATCTACCATTATTGTATTATAGGCTTTACGCGAGATAATATTGATTGGTAGAAAAGGGTCGAGATAGGAGGTAAACTTCCTAAAGCCTATCATACATTCGAATGCAAGGTTATCCCTGTCAAAACTATTAATTATTCTTTCATGGCGTAATGTCCTTGTGTTTTCATACTCGCTTAATTCATTAAGAACTTCCTCATCATCTGAGTCATTTTCAGAGTGAGGAAAGGGAGAGACAAGAGGCGTATTTACCGATCCATCATCGGACTCAAGGTCATCTATACTGGTCTCATTGCGTTGGTCGGCGAAGCGATTGAGGAATCGCTCAATACTTTCTAGGCGAGAGTCAACAAAGGCTGAAATTTTCAGTAGCTCTTGGAGCTCTTGGTTGTATCGTGCGCATAGCAGAGCTGGTAGGACAGGGCGAGTAGGTGGTGGATTTGTGTTCTCTATGATGAAGAATGGAATAGTTAATGGAAATTACAAACAAATACACAAAGAAAAGATAGATTACGAGAAAGCTAATATACGAAAATAAATTCTCACTTAAAAGGATTCAAGTGAGTAGAACTAAGCTAAACTATGATCTAAACCTAACTATTCTCTAGGCGGCGGTGCCAAAAGTTTGATGGGCGGTTGTCATAGGACTTCTACACGAGAAGTTTTACTACTCCCTAGGCAGTGCACCTAATCGTTGTAGTGTAGTATAGGCAAGGCTCGAGGTTGCTATCGTTCACTCGGGGAATAGGTTGGGAAGGCTTGATCACGGTCTAACAGAATTCTAAGGGTTGAGAGAAGATTCTTTTTATGTTTTTTTGTTTTATGGAAAGCAAGTAAATCATATATTTGAGAGGTGATTTGGTTTTAGCTATTAAACTAAATGACAACTACGCTAATGGTGATAACAATATGATAAAGACTGTGTTTATTTAATCATGTATTACTCCCTAGATTGCTTCTCCTAGTGTTGTTGCTTTGTTACCCTTATGATGATCTATGTAACTATTTTCTAAGTCATAAATGAATTACACGAACCCGCCATCTATTTAATATTCCGATAGAACAACGCACACGTAAGGTAGTATAAAGACTATTACATGGCCCCTAAGGGTACATCAAATGCATGTGAAATATATTAAGAGTGGATCAACCATATTAGGGGCAAGGTAGTATGAAGACTGTTACCCGATGGTATCCTTTCTATATAATCATGTTTTCCTAGACATATCAACAACGATACAGACAAAAGCTGGTTTTCTAAGACCTAACATGCATATTCATCAATCATCACAAGAAGCAACACCACTAAGATCTACATTTTAGGTTTCATACAATCATAAATAAACACAATATGAGGTTTAGCCAAGCATGTTAAAGATAAAGCAAGAACAACAAATAATCACACAACACATAGACATATTGAATGATTAAGTAAACCTTACTTGATTAAAACATGAATTGATGAGAGTACAATAGGGTTTATAAGCTCTAAAAACACCATAAATAGCTGCTAAACGACTTAGGGTTCGTCTCCCTTTTTATCTCTAAAGTTACACCCTCAAAACCCTAAATTCGGGTTTGAATATATAGGAAAATTGTTGGGACGGCGTCGCGTTTTAATCGTGACGTCATCATGAGTAGAATATTCTAGATAATGGGTTGGTCGTGCGCTCTGACGCCATCGTGGAATGTGTAATGCTATCTTGGTCTTCGTTATGACAGCGTCACGTATAATCTGTGACACCGTCTCCAGCCTCTGAGCAGAAATTCTTGAGAGATGTTGGTGTAGGTCCGTACTCTTGTTTGTTTCTTCTACAAATGAGCCCAAGTCAAGCGCAATTCTTCCAAATGTCTTCCAAATGCGGAATACCTAAAAATGAACGATTAAGTACCTATTTTGGGTATAAATGCACGATTTAGGGGGTTAAACGACCCCAAAAAAGTGTATAAAATGACACCTCATCATAAGGTCCGTCCACAGGCAAATTAAAGCTAAACTAAGTTATGGAAAATGACTCCTAGTACAAGTCTATGACATTAATCTTAGCTTAACAAAAAGTGGAACAAGGTCTACAAATAATGTTTTGGTTTGTTTTGTTTTATTAAACATGGTCGGTCTGTAGCTAAACATTCTACGTACCAAAATCGCACAAATTAACCTAGTAACATAGATCTTTTTAGGCTAACAATATACTGAAAGTAGAAAGAAAGTATACCATCTAAGGTTACTACTTTCTCATCTTGGTGCGAAGACATGGCGAAAACCCCATGATTTCCACCTCCCCCAGCCAAAAAAATCCCCCCAAGACTTGCTGACATCATTATCATCTTGAATTTTAACATCACCAAATACATATTCGATACTTTCTTCTCCTCATCCTAATGAAATGTTCCATGATGATTACTTGTTGTTTTCACTAGATGTTGTTATGTAAAAGTACCTTTTCATATCAAGAAGGAAATGTGATTCGTATATTCTTTAGTGTCTATATAGTAAATGTATATCCTTTATTGGAATTGCCATTATTATAAACATCTTAAAGAGCGTTACAAAATGACCAACGGGTGTGTCATTTTAGCTGTGGGCTCATGGGAGCCTGCTTACCTGTACAATACCTTTTTTTTCTTTTTGCCTGTTACTTTAGCCTGATACATCCAATAGATAAGAACAACACATTCAGAACCTTCATTGTTTGATTTCATGCACTGCCTGGGTTTATCAATTGTGTGTTATACATGTTCTTCAGTTTTCAACTATTGACACAACTACATCTATACGATCTAATCTTCAAGGCACTTTTGGTTCTAGGTGGGTTATGGTTTGGTGGGTCAGTCGCGTGGTGTCTTACCTGATCTCCATTGGATGTAAGAGGTTTAATCTTATTGTTTATCAGTTTTTTTTTGGAAAACTATATGGGGATTGTTGGGTTTTAGTGTCGGCTTAAAACATGGTATGGGTTGAGTTGGGGATTTGGTGTTTTTCTGCCGTTGGTCGATTTTGATTGCATGTGGGAGGTTTAGTCAAAGTATTTGGGGATTTTTGGGTTTTAGTGTTGGTTTAAAAATTGGTGTAGATTGATTTGTTGGTTTTTTGTTTTCATATTATACAAGATTGTTTGAAGTTGCAATTAGGTGGTATCTGACCCGTATCTTGCCTTGGCAAATCGGACGGTATTTAAACTAATGCAACCGGTATTTATAGCCATGCCAATGTTTGTTCTTCTATTGTTTGTTTGCTTCTGTTGTTGGGAGGCTTTATATGTCGGGTTTATGCTGGTGGTTTGTTTTGCTTAATTTTGTGTTGTATTATACTTTGTTGGTGATGATTAATATGAGTGAACTATCACCTGCCTGGCTACCTCTTTGGTATGCAGCCGTAATAGAGTTATACATGAAACTGTTAGCTGAGCCTTGAACGTTACAAAAATGACAACAGCTGGTCTATTGTTTGGGTAGGTTACCTAAGCCTAATACTAGAATGACAGAATTTAATGTCGTTTTTGTAATGCTCTTTAGTATAGTTTGCTTTTTCATTTCTTGGCGATGATGAATATAAGGGAACTATCACTTGGCTTGGCTACGTCTTCAGTATGCAGACGTGATAGATATACACGTCAAGCTCTTACCTGAGCCAATAGCATTGGAATAATGATGACAACTTATGTTGTTTGGGTGTTCGGTTCGTTTAAGGCTGATTACTTTGGTCCGATATCTTTAATTTTTTCTGCCTATCGGGTTGTTTTGCTCCAAGGTGTAAGTGTAACACATATTAGTTGTGTGTGATACATGTTTTTTAGCCTTGAACCTATGAAGACAACACCGTGCTTGCTATCTATTTTGTTGTTGTTGGTGTAATGTTGCACCTATTTGTCTGACAGTTGCTAATTTTATAAACAAGGCAGTCGATTGTCACTTTGGTTGTTGAACCACGGTCATGATGGCGGGTGCATTTGGTTTTTCAATTTACTGTCAACTCGCAATAATGATGACTGTGGCCGCTTTATTGCTTGGTGAGTTTATCTGTTTGCTATGCGGTCGCGTCAGACCTTTACTGTTAAATGGTAGTGATGATAATCATGGGCGATCTATTACTTGGCTAGACTACCTATTTGGTATACAGCCGTAATAGACCTTGAATGTTACTCCCTCCGTCCCATATTAAGTGTCCACAATGGAATCTTTTAAGTCTTTTTTTATCAACTTTGACCATAAATATTTTTGTTTGTGTTATATAATATTGAACGAAAATTCTACCAACGAAAAATATATCAAAACTCTATCCATTCATATATCTTGCATCAAGTATCATATAACGTAAGAAGAAATCATTAAGGTCAAAGTTGAAGAAAAAAGACATTGAAAAAGTCAAGTGGACACTTAATGTGGGACGGAGGTAGTAATTCCTATCTGAGCCAAGTTGTCTCAAAATCTGATATCTTAACTTACATCATACTACCATGGGTTTCATGTTTATGTTGACATGTATGGATTTTCATGGGGGTTGGTTTCTCTTAGCGATACATTCATCGACGTTAGTAATTAGTCTAAGAAGTTGTTTGAGATTGTTAAAAATAACAACTTTTGCTCTCAAACAACTGCCTAGAGTAGTTACAATTACAAGAGCGTTAGAAGAACGATACCCACCTACCTTTTCTTTCTTTGGTCATTTCAATAATTTATACACAACGGTGCTTATTTTTATGGATACTTCTTCCTTAGTATGTTTAAAGTGCTTTATCTGATATCTCTGGCGGTTGTGGCTACGGTGTGTGGATTTCTAGTGTTTTCTTCTTATTTAGTATGTCGGTGTTAGGCTATTGTATGTTCTTTGCTTGCACGTTCATTATGTGATTTCTTACTGCTAGTGGGTGGTGATAAGTGGGAATGGTTTGTTGCTTGGGTAGGTTGTCTATTCGGTATGCAATCTTGGTAGACAGGTGACACACGTAGGAGTGATTGTCGAATATGTGTAATACTAAATACATCTTACTATTTTCGAATATTGCTCACTTATTTACCGAAACAATGTCATTTCCAAACACAAAAAATATACCTTCCAGTGAAAATAATATACACAGTCAAGTACCCCCTTCAGATAAAGTGAATCCCCATCGCAACGTATGGGCTAATAGCCAGCTTGTAAATACACATAAACTGAATCTATCCAGATTGTATTTTATTAATATCATTAATTCATGATATTTTCTATGTGCAGGTGAAGAACAACACCATTGAAGCTCAAAATAAATGCATTATGTACTGAAAATTCCTAATCGAACCCTCTCCCATGGTGAAAACCCTAGGCGATCCCCCTCTTCCAAAAACCTTAAATCGATTTTAATCTGATCGTTCTATCCTTCTTTTAACAATGTTCTTAATTTAGAACATGATTCAAACTTGTTTTAATCCTGTTCCATGTGTTGATTTGTTTGTTTCTGAAGATTTACGTTAGAGTTTTTATTCATTGTTAGGGTTTTATTAAAATCGCTCGTAGGTTTCCTTTTCAGTACTAATTGATTACTCATTAAGGTTGCTTGTGTTACGCTACATCTATTATTCATTCTATAAATCTATTGATCGGTTCTTAATCTTTTAATCAATCGATTCTCTTTCACTGTTAGGGTTTCGATCCTATCTTGGGTTTCGATCCTTTTCACTGGTAGGGTTTCGATACCTATTACTGATTGTTTTATTACTGCTACTATTTTTGATTCTTGTTATCACGCTTGCTTTAAGGTTTTTGATTATTTGGTAGATCCAAGTCTAGTCACATTAAGGTTGTAGGCTTCGAATTGTGTGGGTTGTTTTTGCATGGTCTAATCATGAATCGTGGTTTCTTGGATTCGAGAGGGAGGAAGAATAATTGTAGGAAAAAGACAGATACTACTACAGGTACTGGTTCGGTTACAAAATCAGATGGGACTCTCAATAATGCTACTCCACTTGTTGACTGTGTTGAAAAGGAGGTTGTATCACCATCTGTAGTTGACAAGACTGTGGCGAAGGATAAGCAAATCCCTTTGGTGAATACTACTAGCTTGGGATCGTTTCCACCACTACCTACTCAGGAAACTCCTTCGGCTAGTAATGCCCCAGTAAGTATTCGTATGCTAATGTTACTGGTAAACCAATTTAGAAGAAACTGAATTTTCGTACTTTGTCTACACCGGGGGTAATGGGATTGATGTTGTTGTCCCGGTGGATTTTATAAAAGCTATAAGTGAGCGATTTGTTGATACTGCTTATGGTTTTTTCTTGGGGAAGCAAGTGGCCTATCATGTTGTTTCTAACTATGTTAGGAACACTTGGAGTAAATATGGGCTTGTTCGATCAATGTTTAGCTCATCTACAGGGTTATTCTCCTTTCAATTTAGTTTCATAGAGGGTTTGAATGCAATGCTTGAAAATGGTCCGTGGTTTATTCGCAATAATCTACTCATTATAAAGAAATGACATCCGGATGTGAACCAATTGAAAGAAGATGTTGGTACTTGATGTGTTGTAGTGTAGGTGTTATTTTTATATGATTCAAGTTTTAAATTTATATTTTTCCGACTTAACAAAAAACAACACTTTAACGGGCAGTGTACCCGATCAGTAATAGTTTCGTGGTAAGTAGGTTGTCGATCACTGAGAGCGATGTTAAATCTATCAATTTAATTAATATCTTTGTTGTCTAATCTATGTTATTTCTATTCTAATCAAATCCTATGTTAAACCTATGTCAGTCTAAATCCTAATTCTAATGGGAAAAGGGGAGGTTTTCAGCCTGAGAGACTGGCACGGTTTGGTTGGTGACTACAATCAATTTAAGACACTGTTACCCACGTAAGCTAATTGACAAAAGATAAAAGAGCGGTCGAACCTTATATAAGAAAATTGTATTAACCATTATTAATCCGATTAGAACGTTGGTTTCTTTACTAAGTGCAATGATTTCTTCTCTCGAGGTGGCATATCATTCTCAAGACTTAGGCGTTACATCTTCCTAAGACCTAGACACAATAATTCTGTCACAATTAAAGCATCCACATAAAGCATCCTTATTTACTGATTATAATCTATCTTAAGGATTAAAGTAATGGTGATCTTATTAAACCCTATCTCATAGAGACTTTACCCACTTACCGCTTAAGGACAATCTATACACTAGTAGTCCACTTGTCCAACTATCCAATGGAATCATAAAGTTATTTGTTGAATTATCTAGGTCACCTGCAAGTCAACACGATCAATAAACCATCGGCAATATCCAATTAACTAGTTAAGCCCGAAGCGTATCCTAGACACAGACTTAGAAGGACAATACTTGTGTAACTATTATTCTAGATGTATAAATTACTATATGGAGAGCTATCCCGAACTCTAGATCCCCTTGGTCTGTTTCACTAGATCCAGTTGAATGATAGGTCGCATACAAAAGCACGTAAACAAGTATAAATTGATAAACATAAACAAGAATACAACGATAAATCAAGAAATCGATATAAACAAATACCAAACATTCAAATCTTCATAATAATGGCTAATACCCGAAGGTATTAGCCTTCAAACGTCATAATAAATACAAGAGTGATTATTTAGCTAAGGTAAACTAACCGAGTTAACGAATGATACCAAAAACTGAATGATTACAAAAGTATATGGAATTAAACGATGTCTCCTATGGATTGGATTGCGTTGCTCAACCTTTTCTGCTATTTTTCTCTTCTAAAAATCTACTTTTGTGGTTTAGGTATCAAGAATATGATTTAGCACACTTAAAACTCGTTTTTGAGTTTTCTATTTATATGGTCTGAAAGTCGGTTCAATACGGCATATCTAAGGAGTTGGATACGACGTATTGGGGATCTCTTGGAGTAGGGACCACGTTTGATAACTTCCAGAATATAATATTGATTCCATATCTTGAATACGGCGTATTGAGTCCTCTGGATACGACGTATTAGTCTTTAAAATTATGTGGTCTTTTGGTGAGTGCAGGCACGGATACACCGTATCTTCTTGATGGATACGGCATATTGGTCTTTAGAATAGTAATCTTCAAAATATATTCATTTAAGCTCCAGAATGCACGCCTTTTGCTATCTTTTACCAATTACTCCATAATTACTGTAATTCTTAAATATAAACGATTAAGTAACAATTCTTTGCAATAACTATACAAAATTGGTTAATATCGTTGGATAAATGATGTTATATAATAGACCTTATTTGATGTCATCAAATATCCCCCCACTTGAATCCTACTTGTCCTCAAGTAGCCTTTAAAAGTTTACAAAAACATATCCTTAAGGATATTTTCCGTTTAAGCATTTATTTGATCTATTACAAGTACACAACCAAACACCTCACGAAATAGGAAGATGAAAACACTCAAATCACTCAACTAATCTATGTGGTAACATGTAACTAATTCGCTCAATTGCTCGGTCATGACGAGTATTCTATCATAAGCTTGGCAAGGATACACATCTCCACCACTAAAGCTAAGGAGTAACAAGTTTATAAAGGTAAATATGGGTTTTTGTATGGAAAGGCGTACAATTGATTACTCTAACTAATCTTTTATCGATACCAATGTTCCAGGAGTACGATAAAGACCACACATACACACCCGAATCCATAGGATAGACATATGTGACTGCTCATCCCCACCTCGAAAAAGCTAAAGATTAGGACTAGTAGAGTAATTTAGGGTAGGAACCTTCTAACTTTCACCAAAAGTCGTAAACCAACGAGGCAGCTGAGACATGCATACACACCCGAATCTACGGGATAGACATACACGCTCGATCATATCCCCGTTCGAGTAAAACCAGTGGCTAATCATTAGGTGAGAGGGAAGTAAATTGTTGTTAAATAAAAATCAAGAAACAAATAGATTAAGACTAAGATACAAGTTGCTAGACACTTATTTTCCCGACTGTTATTATGATAAAGACACTACTATTTACAACGTTTTTATCATAGATCAAAAATAACAACCTAAGTTGGCGTTCTTATAATGGTCAACTTCCCAATCATCCTAAAACTTTACATACTCTACAAGGTAAGTGATGATATCTTCCACTTTGTACAATACTCTACATCGTTGATTTTCTTTGACGTATCAACGAATAATCGATCCTTCGTATAATTCCTTCGGTAATGCTTTTTGAGAAACGATTATCTTCAAAAATTTTCTTTCTTTTTATATTTTTCTCATTTTTTCAATTTTTTTTGCTAACTATTCTTCAAATCTCGGTGTAGTTTCACCATCTTCACGATCATAATAATTCCGGATAATTCCTTCAGTAATTTCTTCATCTTTCGGATTCACCAATAATTGTGACGGTAGTAAAATCACATGAGTTTTGACTACTAATATACATTCCCATTTGCAATGTGCAAATTTCCAACCGCACCAAAGATAGAAAATGACACAAGACTCGGAAAATACAAACTGTACACTTTAAGCAACTAGCAACTGTAAATTAAACTTAATCTAACATGGTAGGTTAAGGTGTAATGGTGTAACGAAACCAATAGTTTGTGTAAAATCCTAAAGGATTGGCTCTATGGGTTGTTCTAGTGGATCATCACTCTAAAAATGAGAGTAAAAGAGGTTTAAACTGGAGGTTAACTAACCGGTGTAGTTAGTTAATAAACAACATGTATAGGCGATTTGGTTGTAATCCTAAGATTTACCAATTTAAACAAGTTACTCCATCTAAATCCATAGTACTCATTATTGTGGTCTCGAATAGATATACCAAGCCAATTTCTAAAGTCTACAACATCACCGACACACTCATATTTTGTGGAATTTGGGGTAAACATTTGGAAACAAAAAGGTTAAATCCTCACAATATCTATCAAGGGTTATTGTGTGCGGGTTATGTAACATGTAATTTCACAAAAGTATGCTTGAAAATTTTTTAAATTTGAGCATAATTTAAGCATTATAGTGTGAAAATTAGAACAAGTAAATATTCTAATTCCATCCCCCCACTTGATTAATACAACGTCCTTGTTGTATATATAAAATATTAAATACGGGAATTAAAAAAAGAATTAGAAGGAGAAACTCCCTTGAGATTTGCTGGGTAGATTCTCCAAGTTGCGTTTATGAGCAATAATTTGTGTTGAACAACCGCCTTGAGGTTTCAATACTCCAACACTTCAAGATCTTCCAGATTTGAAAATTCTCCACCAATATTCGTCGATTTTTCTTTCACGAGGTCCTGTGTAAAATATAGGAAAAACAAGTGCATTCCTATCATGGAACCTACGATTAATTTAAACGAAACTAAATAAACTAAATACGGGTCAGACTGTGGATATGGCGTATCAAGTGAATGAATACGGCGTATTCACAGAACTGACAATAATGTTTTTAAATTGCATAAAAAATAAAGACTGATAACGTCCAGACATTCAATACGATGTATGATATGGGGTGGATACGCTGTATTGATATCTGGGATAACAGACTCGATAACAAAATTAAATAACATTCTGGGTTGTCACCCGGGAAGCACTTTTGTTTACAGCGAAGTCTTTAAGTTAGACTTTTCTCCAGCTTTCTTTTTATTCCTTGGTGCGTGTCACCTTCCAACCTTTATCCTTTTTCTGAAAAATATCTTGGTAGATTATGGACAAGTTATCTTCATTTCTTTCCCAGATATCATATTCATAACTTCTAATAGCAACATATTCTTCATTTGGTCCAATCGAGTACTAAATAGCTTCAAACTTTTCTGCCTTGCACCTTCTTATGTTAGGTTGTATATTATCTTCATCGTTGTCTTTACGCTTTATTTGCTTTCGTCCATTCTCTTTTTTAATATCGCGTACATCATAGGCTTTGAAGAATGAATCAGTAGCAATGTTGGACGGGTTTTCATATTTAGATTCCTTTCGTTCATTATAGCTTGAAATATTGTTATCCACATATCTCTTATTCCAATTTCCATTCATCCATGAGTGAAATATCACCTTTTGAGTCTTTCCATCTACCTTTTTATGGTTTTTGAATGAAGTGTTTATGTT
Organism: Tanacetum coccineum; assembly: GCA_026074375.1. Taxonomy (NCBI): domain Eukaryota; kingdom Viridiplantae; phylum Streptophyta; class Magnoliopsida; order Asterales; family Asteraceae; genus Tanacetum; species Tanacetum coccineum. The sequence continues at coordinate 28,780 of BQNB010052265.1, forward strand.
TGATAAGAAATTGAAGTGGATCAATTCCCCAGTTCTCTCCTTCGTCCAACATTTCATCTTCTCCATCGTATGATTCTGGATAGAATCTACAGAAGAATTTCTCAACAAGTTCCTCCCAAGTTGTGATTTTTCCATCTCCCTCACTAATCCACCATTCCTTAGCATCATCGGCCAATGAGAGAGGAAAAACTTTCATTTGTAGTTGATGGGAATCCACCCCAGGAACATAGATTAAATCCACCATCTTAAATACTTTAGCAATGTGTTCCACCACGTCTTCATAATGCGTTCGATGATATATGTTCTTTTGTAATTCCACCAAAACACCTTGTTGAGCTTAATTTTAATATCGTTACTGGTGATAGAAAGATTTGGTTCAGTTGGAGCTTTATCAATGCCATCAAAAATTGGTTCAGTTATGACTTTTTGTAGTTCCTTCTTCAATTCAATAGCTCTGATAAGTCCTTCCTGTAATAAGGACAAACATATCAGCAGTATTTGCTCTGAATAGAAAAAATTTGCACGAAAAATCAAATATTTTAGTTTCTGTCTCAGACGATCGATACACCGTATCCAATGGAAGTGGATACGCCGTATTAATCTGTTGGGATGAATACATTGTATTGGACAGAGAACTGGATACGCCGTATCCGATGGAATTGGATACGCCGTATTCAATTGTCGACCAGAACAGTGTATTAAGAAAAACAATCAAATACGCAAACAATTAAACACACAAATATACAAGCAAACAATTAAAGGCAAATATACAAATATTACAGAATATACAAGAATATACAATAATCTAAATTACACTATTCCTAAGGGTTAGATCTAATCTAATGTTAAAAACCAAAATATCAAAATAAAAATCAAGATTAATTTTCACTCCCCGGCAACGGCGCCAAAAACTTGATGGGTTGTAGTGTAGGTGTTATTTTTATATGATTCCAAGTTTTAAATTTATATTTTGCCGACTTAACCAAAAACAACACTTTCAAGGGCAATGTACCCGATCGGTAGTAGTTTTGTGGTAAGTAGCGTGTCGATCACTGAGAGCGAGGTTAAATCTATCAATTTAATTAATATCTTGGTTGTCTAATGTATGTTAGTTCTATTCTAATCTAATCCTATGTTAAACCTATGTCAGTCTAAATCCTAATTCTAATGGGAAAAGGGGGTTTTCAGCCTAAGAGACTGGAACGGTTTGGTTGGTTACTACAATCAATTTAAGACACTGTTACCCACGCATGCCAATTGACAAAAGATAAAAGAGCTGTCGAACCTTATATAAGAAAATTGTATTAACCACCATTATTAATCCGATTAGAACGTTGGTTTGTTTACTAAGCGCAATGATTTCTTCTCTCGACGTGACATATCATTCTTAAGACTTAGGCGTTACATCTTCCTAGGACCTAGACATAATAATTCTGTCACAATTAAAGTATCCGCATAAAGCATCCTTATTTGTTAATTATAATCTATCTTAAGGATTAAAGCAATGGTGATCTTGTTAAACCTTAGCTCATAGAGACTTTACCCACTTACCGCTTAATGGCAATTTATACACTAGTAGTCTGCTTGTCCAACTATCCAATGGAATTAGAAATTTATTTGTTAAATTATCTAGGTCACCTGCTAGTCAACACGATCAATAAACCATTGGCAATGTCCAATTAACTAGCTAAGCCCGAAGCGTATCCTAGACACAGACCTAGAAGGACAATACTTGTGTAACTATTATTCTAGATGTATAAATTACTATATGGAGAACTATCCCGGACTCTATATCCCCTTGGTCTGTTTTACTATATCCAGTTGAATGATAGGTCGCATACAAAAGCACGTAAACAAGTATAAGTTAATAAACATAAACAAGCATACAACGATAAATCAAGAAATCGATATAAACAAATACCAAACATTCAAATCTTTATGATAATGGCTAATACCTAAAGGTATTAGACTTCAAATGTCATAATAAATACAAGAGTAATTATTTAGCCAAGGTAAACTAACCGAGTTAATGAATGATACCAAAAACTAAACGATTACAAAGGTATATGGAATTACACGATGTCTCCTATGGATTGGATTGCGTTGCTCAACCTTTTCTGCTCTTTTTCTCTTCTGAAAATTGAATTTTATGGTTTAGGTATCGAGAATATGATTTAGCACACTTAAAACTCGTTTTTGAGTTTTCTATTTATAAGGTCTGGAAGTCGGTTCAATACGGCGTATCCAAGGAGTTAGATACGGTGTATTGGGGATTTCTTGGAGGTTGGACCACGTTTGATATCTTCTAGAATATAATATTGATTCCATATCTTGAATACGGCGTATTGATCTTTAAAATTTTGTGGTCTTTTGGTGAGTGCAGGCACGGATACGCTGTATCTTCTTGATGGATACGGCATATTGGTCTTCAGAATAGTAATCTTCAAAATATCTTCATTTAAGCTCCAGAATGTGCGCCTTTTGCTATATTTCACCAATTACTCCATAATTACTGCAATTCTTAAATATAAACGATTAAGTAACAATTATTTGCAATAAATATACAAAACGGGTTAATATTGTGGGATAAATGATGCTATAAAATAGACGTTATTTGATGTCATCAGTACTATTCAAGTTTGGGTTAAACTTCGTGGGGGCTTTTAGTGAGGATAGTTTGAGTGCCATTGTTACTAAACTAGGTACTCCTCTAATGCTTGACTGTTATACGTTTGATATGTGCATGTAATCATGCGGCAGGTCAAGCTATGTTAGAGCTATGATTGAACTTCGAGCTGATGTGGAGTTGAGAGATAACATTGTGGCGGCCATTCCTAAAATTACTAGGGAAGGATACTATACTTGTAATATTCGTGTTGAGTATGAGTGGAAACCGCCTAGATGTGCCTGCCGTAAGGTTTTTGTCCATACTCGGGAGGAATGTCCCAAGAATATAGGTACTGGCAAGATGAACAATTTAAAGAAGACTAGTCAAACCCCTAAAGGTAGGTACTGGCGAGATGAAAATTTTGAAGAAGACTAGTCAAACCCCTAAAGGTATTCTGGTTGGTCAGAAGATGGGATTTAAACCAATGAAACAAGTTTATCAACCTGTTTCTAAAAATCTGACTGCCAACACTAGTGTGAATAAGAAGAAAAATGTAGGTCCTATGAAAGAGGTAAGTAAGTCAAACCCTTTTGATGTTCTTACATCGGTCAAACATGATGTGGAGTTGGGTAAATTTGGATGAACTTCAAATTCGGCCAGTCAAGCGACCAATTCTAGTGGATCTTCATTCTAGAATGTGGATGCTAGTAGTCCCAGTACTACTCCTATTATTGAGAAAATTGATAAGATTGAAAAAATGATTATTGAAGGAAAAGTTACTTTGGTGGACGATGACGGTAAACCATTGAAAAGGGTTGATTCTTCGTATGATTATGATAGCGAGGATGAGGTTGCATCTGTTGATAATGACATGGCTAAATTTCTGGCTAAAAAGGATGGTTATGGTACGCAGAGTTTGCTTGAGCAATGGACGGAATCTTACGAAAATGGTGACTACGAATACAACCCATACGATGATATGTATGAAGGTCAGGATATTCCTGAAAAGCTCCAAGCTATTTGTGATAATTTGGATATTACAGTTAGGGGCCGTAGGAAGAAATAGTTTTCATGTATTATTGTTTCATTTATAGGTCTTTTCTAGTTGTTTTCCTTTCTTAAAGGAAGTTGTTTGCCCATGTAACGGGTGGTGATGTGGGACTCACCCTCATCCCTTGTACTTAACTATTTTTTTGTCGTAAAAAAATTTACTGGGAAACCCTTTACCAAAAAAAAATGCATTATTCGCCTAATGTTCTATTTTGTTAGTATTATATGGTGTTAGTATTTTTGTAATGGATGTGGCAAATTAAATTTATAAATTAAGATTGGTTGGAATTATTAAGGGTGGTGGTCAGAAAAATTAAAGGTGACCGGAATTATTGGTAGGTTGTTGGAATAAAAAAGGGTCGAAGACTATAACACCCCCAAAAATGTGTCGCAGCGAAAGTAATGTCCGGGGGCGTTACATCATAATACAACAGCACATGATACAAGAGAACGACCTCTAAATGTGTCGTTTGAAAAATAATCTCGTTGATTTTCTTGAAATTGATATAACATTTGTCCCATAATTGCATCACCACAAAAAGCTTGAAAACAATACAACGAGATTTGATCATTTGTATGTATGTAGAAATCTATGAATGAAATCTTGTCAATTTAGACTCCAATGCACATCAGATAATCCAAGCATCTAATTCACCTGAGAAAAACATGCTTAAAAATGTCAACATAAAGTTTGTGAGTTCATATATTTTTGTAAATGTAAGTGTTGAATTCAAAAGAGTATAGTGTCTACTGCTTCACCGCAGTATAATGAAAAATGTTTAATAACCAGTAATGTTCAACAAAGTAGTGTGGACCACAAGATTTCTAAAATATATGATTACTATAACATATATAGTATCACATAAAATGTATTTACTGTTGCACTAAGCTCATGACACTGAAGCTAATTTATGTAGCATATAATATTCCAAATGTATTTCTGCCCTACCGGTGTCTGACCAAGACACCAAATGAAATTGACATGATATATACCCGTTGTTCGGTACACCGGCACACTGAGCGATACTCACCCGGATATGGATAATTAGTCCCAATAGATCTATTTATAACATTCACGCTTACAATATGTAATTAACAGTTCATGATAGTTTCGGGCATTGAGTGGTCTAATCGCTACTTAGGCAACACGTAAACATTAGATGATAACCAGAAATACTTGTGTCCAATGAAAAGATAACCATTGTATTCATAAACAGCTTTAAATACTTAAATCCATAAGTAGAAAGAGAGTATGATATAAATCAAGTAACCGAGTTTGTAAATGAGTATGAGTATGTAAACAAGTTGTAATGAGCATGTATTCTCCCTGAGATTTGTAAAATAATTGTAAAACAAGTGAAAGAGGGGCTATAAACTCACATCGATGTTGTAGAACGATTGGTTGATTAAAGTTGTAATAGTTATAGATTTAAAGTTGTAATAGTTTGGTGGTTGATTAAATAAAACAAATCAAGAAGCATATATAATTCATAGGGTGAATCATATAGCAATGTATGTAATATATTTCGTATATATTACTGATTCGCGAATTAGTATACACTTATATAGCAACCCTAATACAGATCCTAACCGAATGCCCTTGACCAAGGCAAAAG
>BQNB010052266.1:0-36642 GCA_026074375.1 Tanacetum coccineum
TTTTTTTACTGTTTTTAGGGTTTGTAATTTTTATTTTTATTTATGTATTATCTTGTTTTATAAAGTTTAGATTTTTTCACATGTGAAGATCATATATGATGCTCTATGTTATTGATTGTTTTAAATATGTTGCCTTTTTGTTTTGATTTTAGTTAAAATTAAGTGTTCAGATATTGTTTTGATCTTGATTGATGCTTTTGTCTTAGTCGCGATTTATTTAAGTTTTGTAGGATTATCTTCACGAGTGAAGATTTTATATAATATCATTTTAGTTTTTATAAAAAATATCTTCACGAGTGAAATTTTTTATGGAGGATTGAGGCTTGTGACTTAGTCGCGTTTTATTTAAGTTTTGTAGGAATATCTTCACTAGTGAAGATTTTAGTTTTTATAAAAAAAATATCTTCACGTGTGAATTTATTTATGGAGGATTGATGCTTGTGGCTTAGTTGCGTTTGATTTAAGATTGATGCTTGTGGCTTAGTTGCGTTTGATTTAAGTTTTCTAGGAACATCTTCACGAGTGAAGATTTAATATAATATTTTTACGAGTGACTTTTTCCCGGCAAGACATGGATCTTGGAGGAGACATGTATTTGTGATCATTACTTGAACTGTGTGGATAGTACTAATAGGTGCAGATGTGGATTATGTATGTGAGATATCAATCAACTTAGATTAACGTTCTTTACGATATTAGATGCACAGTTTTTTAGGGTCATAAAGATTTTGATAAGAGGGATTAACTAGGTTAAATGGAATTCTATTCTTCTTGGCTCGAAATATGGTGGGTTAGGAGTGGGTTGTATTCGGTCTAAAAATCTTATGCTTTTAGGGAAATGCAAAATGCCGTCGAAGGATACTAAGGATAATGGAGGAACTTGGATCACAAATCTGGCGATTCGTGGAAATAAAATGTTAGGATTAGAAGTGACCTTTTTCAATTATTTATCTTTGATGATTTGTATCTTAGACAAGTAAATGTTTCTGTTGCATAAAGATAATTCTCTATTTTGCACTTCTCTCTTGTTCTAAGTTGCTTGTTACAACCATCTGGCGACTTAGCTAACGTGTTCGTTTTGACCTGATACTCATATGTACACGGTGTTACTTCATGGGTATTGTTTGCTTGGAAAAGTGGATCATGCGAGTAAGATTTTTGATATTATAATTGCACAAGGGTGTCTGTATAGTGAGGTTAGTTACACTGTGTTAATGCAAGTATATTGTTATGTGGCGAAGTGGATAGGGCTAGAAAGATATTTAAGGATATGATTCAACAAGGGTGTCCACCTTGTGTTGTTAGCTATAGTATTTTGATTGACGGTTATTGCAAAAAGATAGATAAAGCTCCGAATATATTCTGTGAAATGCATAAAAGGGGAATTGTTCCTAATCTCGTGACATAGAACTCTCTCGTTCCCTATCTAGCTGATCTTTTAGATTTCATCGTTTTAGAATCATGTTATGTTTACCATGATGTGGTTAACTTTTGGCTAAGTTTCCTATGTGGTAAAAATTTCTTGTAGCCTGCTGAGGTATTAGGCTTGGTGGACATTCCTAGTCATATACGGTTTTGGGAATCGACTCAGGTTTACGACACAATATCGGGGGTGCTGATTATGGTTCAGTGATAATAGGATCCTTTATGGGTGGCAAAATGATTAAGTCCACTGCATCTGATATCTCTTCGCAATCATATTCAAATGGTAACGAGAATAATCTTGATGAGTTAGAAGAGTATGGAATTGAACCGTTTCATGATGAAGCATCTTTAGATTCAACCCTTACAGGTACTTACACTAAGACAATCATAAAAAACCTATAATAATCCAATAACGAGTTTAATACATGTTTCTTGCATCCTTTATATTTGAAGCTATCTATTTTTTTAACCTTCTGGATACTCTGAGCGGTGAAGCATTTTTGACCAAAAGTTGTGTTGTGATAGATTGGTTCTAGCTAAGATTAGAACTCGACATCTAGCTTAGTGTCGGAAATTGATATAAGCAACGTTGTGTACGGTTTTCTCCGCCATAAGGGAGCTTGTTGACATAGTGAAGAAAACTCTCGAGTTTGGTGCTCGGGGAGTGGAGTAGGCCGAAGAAGAGCTTCGTAACCGAACCACTATAAATCCTTGTGTTGCGGTTTGATCTTTCCAACTCTTATCTTTTATTTACTTCTACATATTTACATTGTTCATATTGTGCAAGTATTGAATTCACAAAAAGTCGAATCTAAGTTTTTATAAACAAATTTTAAATATTAAATTAAAAAGCGGTAAACTATTCAACCCCCCTTCTAGTTTTCCACAATTGGTACCAGAGCCACGTTAAACAAGATTTTTAAAATAAATTGTATTTTAAAACTTGAATCGATCTATGGAATCGGAAAAATATTTAGAAGGGCAATCTATGCAAAGACCACCACTTTTTGAAAGTGATGGATTTATTTATTGGAAAAATAGATTCGAAACTTATGTGAAGTCAAAAGATCTAGATCTTTGGCATGTTATTACCGATGGTGATTTTCCTCCTATTCAATTTAATCCCGAAACTAAAAAGGATGAAATTGTATCTTTTCATAAACAAGATGATGATCTTAAAAAGAAACTTGCAAAAAATAATGAAGCTAAAATGGTAATTTATAATGCTTTGCCACGTAAAGAATACGAAAGAATTTTTATGTGTCAAACCGCAAAAGAAATTTGGGATACTTTACTAATCACTCATCAAGGTAATAATCAAGTCAAAGCTAACAAAATAGATCTCCTTGTTCAACAATATGAACAATTTATGATTCCGGAAGAGGAATCAATAGATAATGCCTTTGCTAAATTTAACACTATTATTACTAGTCTAAAAGCACTTGATGAAAGTTTTTCTAGCAAGAATTGTGTTAGGAAATTTCTTAGGGCACTACATCCAAAATGGCGCGCGAAAGTCACGGCGATTGAAGAATCAAAGAATCTAACAACCTTATCTCTTGACGAACTAATTGGAAACTTGAAAGTTTATGAAGAAGTAATTAAGAAAGATGTAGAAACGGTTAAAGGCAAGAAAGAACAAAGTAGATCACTTGCATTAAAAGTGAAAAAGGAAGTAAGTGATGAAGATAGCTCAAGTTCCGATAGTGAAGACGAAGAGTATGCTATGGCCGTAAAGGAATTCAAGAAATTCTTCAAGAGACGAGGAAGATTTGCAAGACAACCACGAGGCGATAGAAAAACATTCCAAAGAAGTAGAAATGATGGTTATGATAAAAGTGAAAGAAAATGTTTTAGATGTGGTGACCCAAATCATTTCATTGGAGAATGTTCAAAGCCGCCAAAGAACACCGATCAAAGAGCATTCATTGGAGGAGTATGGAGCGACAATGGAGAAGATGAGGTGGAAAAGACTAAAGATGAAGCTTGCCTTGTAGCTCAAGCGCCCGATGAAATATGCTTAGGAGTAAACTTGGAACCCGATGAATGGATTAAAGATAGTGGATGTTCAAAACACATGACCGGTAATCGAAAGTTGTTTTCTTCATACAAAGCATACAACGGAGGTAACGTAATTTTCGGAAGCAACTTACGCGGTAAAATCATAGGCAAAGGTACGATTTCTCAAGACTCCTTAATAATTGAAAATGTTGAGCACGTAGATAACTTAACTTATAACTTGCTTAGTATAGGTCAAATATGTGATAATAAGTGCAAAGTAATATTTACCGAACACGATAGCGAAATAATCAAAAACGAAAAAGTTATAGGTAAAGGAATTAGGAAAGGAGGATTATATGTAATGAAACTAGGAAATAAACCGGAAGACAAAATATGCCTTGCAACATTAGACGAAAATTCCACACTATGGCATAGAAGATTAGGTCATGCTAATATGCAACTAATTCAATCATTAGCGTCTAAAGAATTAGTTAGAAATCTACCTAAACTTAAATACGACCAACATTTTTGTGATGCTTGCAAAGTTGGAAAGCAAGCTCACGTAAGTCACAAGGCCAAAAATATAGTCTCAACAACTAGATGCTTAGAACTACTTCACATGGATTTGTTTGGCCCCTCCGCCATACGAAGCTATGGAGGAAATCGTTATACCTTAGTAATTGTAGATGACTATTCTCGATACACTTGGACTAGATTCTTAGCAAATAAAACCGAAGCCTTCAAAGAATTTGAAATATTTAGCAAAATGATCCAAAACAAATTAGGATGTTCTATTGTATCAATTAGAACGGATCATGGTCGGGAATTTGATAATGAAGTACAATTTGGAAAATATTGTGATTTAAATGGGATATCTCATAATTTTTCCGCTCCTCGTACTCCACAATCAAATAGGATTGTAGAACAAAAAAATCGCACCTTATAAGAAATGAGTAGAACCATGTTAAATGAACAATTCATTCCTCAAAAATTTTGGTGCAATGCGATCGATACGTCGACTTATATAATTAATAGAGTTTCTATTAGACGTGTTTTGGGAAAAATCGCACCTTACAAAGGGTAGGTTAAATACGCTAGTAAGATTAAAGCCTCAATCAGCGCTCATAATTTGCACGTGTAAAAGTATTCTTACAAAACTTAGATAATAGTCTATTAAACATCATTATCTTACTAGTATCTTCACTTGTGAAAATATTAGTATGGAATAAATATTTTTTATTAGAGGAATTTTTATTGATTGAAGTATATTAATAGCATCTTCGTGCGTGAAAAAGTTTGTAATAGCATCTAGTATAAAAAATACGCTAGTAAGATTACAGCTTCAATATTTGCTTATAATTTGCACAAGTGAAGATATTCTTACAAAAATTAAATAATTATCTACTAAACATCAATATCTTTTAGTTTTGCACATTTAATATAAAAAATATGCTAGTAAGATCAAAGCCTCAATCAACGCTCATAATTTGCACGTGTGAAAGTTTTCTTACAAAACTTAGATAATAGTCTATTAAACATGAATATCTCATAGATTGTTTTTACTTCTAGTATAAAAAATACGCTAGTAAAATCAAAGCTTCAATATTTGCTCATAATTTGCACGAGTATTCTTATAAAACGTAAATAATCGTCTATTAAACATGCATATCTCATATTTTTGCACTTCTAGTATAGAAAATAAGCTAGTAAGATCAAAGCTTTAATATTTGCTTATAATTTGCACAAGCAAAGATATTTTTATAAAACTTAAATTTAAACATCAATATCTTCATTTTGCCACTTCCAATATAAAAATCACGTTAGTAAGATCAAAATTTTAATTGTTACTCATAATTTGCATGCAAAAGATATTGTTACAAAATTTAAATCATTGTCTCTTAAACATCAATATCTCCCAGTTTTGTACTTCTAATATAAAAAACCGCTAGTAAGATCAAAGCTTTAATTTTTTTCTCATAATTTGCATGAATGAAGATATTTTTATAAAAGTTAATTAATCGTCTATTAAACATCAATATCCCCTATATTTGCACTTCTAGTATATAAAATACGCTAGTAAGATCAGATCATCAATCATTACTCATAATTTGCATGTGGGAATATATTCTTATAAAACCTAAATAATCATTTATTAGATATCAATATCTTATATTTTTGCACTCATACTATTAAAAATACGCTAGTAAGATCAAACCCTCAATCATCGCTCGTAATTTGCACGTGTGAATATATTCTTACAGAACTTAGATAATAGTCTATTAAACATGAGTTTCTCATATTTTTACACTTATTGTATTAAGAATACGCTAGTAAGATCAAAGTTTCAATCATCGCTCATGATTTGCACGCGTGAAGATATTCTTACAAATTTAACTAATAATCGTCTACTGAACATGAATATCTCATAAATTTGCACTTCTAGTAAAAATATACGTTAGTAAAAGAAAAGTTTCAATCCTTGCTCATAATTTGCATGCGTGAAGATATTTTTACAAAGCTTAAATAATCTTCTATTAAGTATTAATAACACATATTTTTGCACTTCTATTATATAAAATACACTAGTAAGATCAAATCTTCAATCATTGCTCATAATTTGAACGTGTGAAGATATTCTTACAAAACTTAAATATATTAGATATCAATATCACATATTTTTACAATTCTAATATAAAAAATACACTAGTAAGATCAAAGCCATAATCGTTGCTCATAATTTGCACGTGTGAAGATTTTCTTAAAAACATAAATAATCGTTTGTTAAACATAAATATCTCATATTTTTGCACTTCTAATATAAAAAATGCGATAGTAAGATCAAAGCTTCAATATTTGCTCATAATTTGCACGAATGAAGATATTCTTACCAAACTTAAATAATCGTCTATTAAACATGAGTTATCTCATATTTTTGCACTTCTAGTGTAAAAATATGCTAGTAAGATCAAAGCTTCAATATTTGCTTATAGTTTGCACGAGTGAAGATATTCTAAAAAACTTAAATAATTGTCTATTAAACAGTAATATCTCTTATTCTTGTATTTCTAGATAAAAAATACGCTAGTAAGATAAAAGTTTCAATCCTTACTCATAATTTACACAGGTAAAGATATTCTTACAAAACTTAAATAATCGTCTATTAAACATCAATATCTCCTATTTTTGTACTTCTAGTATAAAAAACCGCTAGTAAGATTAAAGCTTTAATCCTTTCTCATAATTTGCACGCGTGAATATTTTTATAAAACTTAAATACTCATCTATTAAACATCAATATCTCCCATTTTTCACTTCTAGTATATAAATACGCTAGTAAGATCAAAACTTCAGGCTTTGCTCATAATTTGCACGCGTAAATATATTCTTACAAAGCTTAAATAATTGTCTATTAAACATAAATATCTCTATTTTTGCATCTCTAGTATAAAAAATACTCTAGTAAGATCAAAGCTTCAATCCTTGCTCAAAATTTGCACGCGCGAAGATATTCTTACAAAACTTACATAATCGTCCTAAAAACATCAATATCTCATATTTTTACACTTATAGTATAAAAAATATGCTAGTAAGATTAAAGCTTCAATCATCGCTCATAATTTGCACGTGTGAAGATATTCTTACAAAATTTAAATAATCGTCTAGAACATGAATATCTTATATTTTTGCAGTTTTTTATAAAAAATACGCCGCTAGTAAAGATCAATTCTAATATAAAAAATACACTAGTAAGATCAAAGCCATAATCGTCGCTCATAATTTGCACGTGTGAAGATTTTCTTAAAAACATAAATAATCGTCTGTTAAACATAAATATCTCATATTTTTGCACTTCTAATATAAAAATACGCTAATAAGATCAAAGCTTCAATATTTGCTCATAATTTGCACGAATGAAGATATTCTTACCAAACATAAATAATCGTCTATTAAACATGAGCTATCTCATATTTTTGCACTTCTAGTGTAAAAAATATGCTACTAAGATCAAAGCTTCAATATTTGCTTATAATTTGCACGAATGAAGATATTCTAAAAAACGTAAATAATTATCTATTAAACATTAATATCTCTTATTTTTGCATTTCTAGATAAAAAGTACGCTAGTAAGATAAAAGTTTCAATCCTTACTCATAATTTGTACAGGTAAAGATATTCTTACAAAACTTAAATAATCGTCTATTAAATAATCTTCTATTTTTGTACTTCTAGTATAAAAAATAGCTAGTAAGATTAAAGCTTTAATCCTTTCTCATAATTTGCACGTGTAAAAATGTTTTTATAAAACTTAAATAATCATCTATTAAACATCAATATCCCCTATTTTGCACTTCTAGTATACAAATACGCTAGTAAGATCAAAACTCTAGTCTTTGCTTATAATTGCACGCGTAAAGATATTATTACAAAGCTTAACTAATCGTCTGTTAAACATAAATATAGTATAAAAAAATATCTCCTGTATTTTCACTTCTAGTATAAAACATCAATATCTCCTGTATTTGCACTTCTAGTATAAAACATACGCTAGTAAGATCAAAGCTTCAATCTTTGCTACTAATATCATTATTGTTAATGCACGACATGAGAATCAACATCTAGTTTCTTTTTTGTTTTCCTAACGAAAAGGTCTTTGGCTATAATTAATCCAGGAACTAATCCAATTATTGCAGTTAGAGATAATTGAGCAACTGTATCATTCCTTCCGAGTGAAACAAGTTTTAGCTGAATTGGGCTTGTAAGCTGACATATTGCTTTCACTTCCTTCATTAGCAGCAATTTCATGTTCTTGGCTGCAACTGACGCTTGCTTCTTAGCAAAATTACCTTGTTTCATTTCTTGCCATACACATGCCATGTTACTAATATATCTGAGTTTAGTTTCTCGTCAGGTTTCTGTTTCGTTATATTGCGGGTTAGTAGGTTTTCTTTTAGACTTCACATTAAGGATCTTACTTCGTAGCGGAAGTGGTTCCCAGAAGTGAGAAGATGACCAAGGTTCAAGCCAGTTCATAACTAAATTAGGTTCAGCTGGATCATACTGGCGATTCAATGGCATAGTAGTGCTTGACGAAGCAACAAGCTGAAATTTACATCGAGGCATATCTGTCAACTCCTAGTTCAGCATAATGACACTAATAATGAAATAATACAAGATAACAAGACCTCCGCCATACTGACGTTTAGAATATCATTAAGTCATGAATACTTTAAGATTTGTGATAAAATAGATGGTACCTTAGCACCAAATGCATTTGTTGACAGCTTCTTCGACTTGAGAGATGTTTGAAGCAAGTTGGCGCGCTCCTTGTGCTAATAGAAGTACATAACATATATTCAAGATCAGTTATGCATGAAATAAGGCATGGTGAACATGTGAAATCAGATGCAAGAGAAACACACCACCTAAAGTGTGTCATTGTGGAAGAAAAAAGCACTAGTTAAATAAGGAGCAACCCTAGATGACCAAAAACTGGCTGTTAAAATAATATCGGGCTTTTTATGGTCATTAACAGGTTTTCCAAAAATGGACTTAATTGAAAGCACAATTTAGAATATGTAAATAACAATGGTTTGATCTATAGAAAGTGTAATGAGACAAGTGAAAAGTCAGCAAAGGAAAGGGAAAGGAGCGTCAAGATAACAAAGCAATATCGGTTTTCACGCAAAAATTATAGTAATAAAATAGCCTCACAAAAGAACGTGTCTACACGATATGGTCAAACTGGCTTGTCAAAGTAGCCTGACCAAAGGGTATAGTATGTGAGAGTGGAAGACATTCTGCATGAAAGAGAGCCAATATAGCAAGAGACTAAGAGTAAATGACAAATAAAAAGTCTTACCACAGGTTCTCCTTGAGAACGATTTCGGGAATGTCTGACGATTTGGCTACGAACAAGTGTCTGAAACTCCACAATTGCACGCATATAAATCAAAGTAGCAACAGCCTGCCTCCTCACCAGGTGACCACGAACTAGCGCTTGAAGCCTTATGATGCCTTTGAGGGCCCAAAATGCCCGACGAGCATCACAGAGTTACTTATGTTAGTAAACATATCAGAGTTATTATGTACGCATTGTGCATAAAAAATCAACTAATTTAAACGAAAGACAAGATGAAACACATCGCATGATAAAAAATTAATCAGAAAAACATCCATCACTTCTATAAAAAAATTAATTACTTTCTAAATCCTTAACTACCAAAAGTACAGCTTGTAGAAAAGTAAATCAAAGCAGCGTGTTCTTTCAACTATTAATTGAATCATGTTCAGAACCCTACCAAGTATCCCTTGAAGGCTTCCTGAGCCTTTGTAGCAGCCTACCCTAGCCTGATTAACTCCTCTTCATTTGCAACATTTAATCCCATGATACTTCTTACATTCTCAGTTGTATCAAGGTTGGCACTGAAACCCTTCTCCAATTGTGTATGCTCTCCACTTACATCGATGACATGACCCACTAGACTTGATATCACCATAGAATCAGCACCAAGATCCTTTGATTGTGTGATGATAGTAATGGAGGTCTTTTTGTCTGAAGAAGCATCCTTTAAAAATAACAAGACATCATAATTCAATTATTGACTAGGTTATTATTCCGGTGTTATTAAATTGTAGATTTTTAAAAACATAGTAGACACTCGAAGCACAAGAATTATCTTACGACACATAACAGGTATGACATAAATACGCAGCCTAGTGATTGCACGCATAGAGGCTCTTCCTACTTTTTTATGACCTCAAAAAACATACAGAATAGATATACCTATGTTGCAATACTCTTTACATATAAATTAATCCTCGATCATATTAAACGGGCATGCAGAGAGGTAGAGAGAGACACAAAACACATTCATTAAAGAATGAAATGTACATTAGACCCCCACGTTATCATTAGTCTTGGTCTTAAAACCCATGTGCAAACTACTTTACAATTGTGATGTACAAAAACAAGAGCATATATTACAATGTACCTATCTATATCAGAAATATACAGCGCAAAACATTGTACTACTTCCACATACTTTGTGAATTCCATAATTAACAATTAAATTGATTTCCTAAGTAGTTAATTCACAATCATAAATGTAAAAAACCTATGGTTTATACCTATTTTTTGGTTCTCCAGGTTGATAAATTTGAAATGAACCTTATCCCCACATCTTCGCCTTCAAGTTCCATCTTCATTTCTTTGTCACAATCTGGTGACACCATGAGGTCGTCTAAACCGCATAAAAATACATGGAACTGAAAAATGAATAGTATATAAATAATATTATTTAAGTATCAACAGCCTTGGGTAACTTTCAATATGGCAGGTTAGTAAGAATTAAAACACTATGTATATAATTACCTGCAAGAAGTGAAGTTAATAATCGACTATATGCTTCCAAGCTGTAGTCCGCGTAGCAAAACAATCGTTTGAATCGACTAAAATATAGACGATCTTTCAGCGTAGGGTCGGGAGTGAAAAGTTCACAAGTTGCAAATATGAATAGTGTTAGCATCTTAACTGATATTTAACGGTGATTTCGTTTAAGCTTGGTTTGGAGCTAGTGAAAAGTCGGGGACGATGAATTTATACTTTTTGGGGGCATTCTCGGATCGAAATGCATCTTGTTCTATGATCCCTAAAGGTTATGAAAATAACGAAAATCAAATTTAGTTAGTTGCTAAAAAAAAGAGGAAAAATACAAAAATATTAGGAATAAGTGTATATCTTAAAAAATGGTAAAAACAGGGCTTTTCGAAACTCTTGATTCTTTAATTCCCCTTGATGAACACTTAGCTACTTTTTAAGGTAATTAGTTGAGGGGGATTGAGATTCTTAGTTTTCTAAGTGCTTACTTATAGCATTGCGTGAGGACACGCAATATGTTAGTATGGGGGATTTTGGTATGTGTTTAATTACACATACCTTTGACCGCTAAAACCGGAATTAAATGACTAAAAACGTACCAAAAATACATTGTATTCGTATATTTTGCATTTATATTGTGCAGGTAATGGATATCCAAGAAAATGACAAAAATAGAAGCCAAATCGACAAAAGCGAGCACGAGAACGAAAAGAGCGTGAAAGAAAAGTCAAGTCAAAGCCATAGGTCAACAAAAAGTCAAAGTCAAATCAAGTCAAAGTCAACCCCGGGATGAGGCATTGGAAAGAGCATCAAAAACCGAACCCGAAAACCTAATTGCCAAAAGTAGGCCCACCCGTACCCACCTAGTGGACCCGGGACAACCCACTTATATCTTATAACCCTTAAACCATAAATAAAAGCCCAAGTCCTTTTAATACCATAACCGGCCCAATTAACCAAGCCCAACAATCCCCTTATAACACCCGTTACCCTTTATAAGACCCCCGTTAGTCCTTAAAAGGACTAACGGTGCAAACATAAATATAACTCCAAGGACAAAAGTTGTATCACCAAAGGACTATACTTGCAATATAATGTATAACTTTCAGGGACCTTTCCTGACATTATCCAAACTTCAAAATAACCCGGGAACAACTGTTCATCATCTCCCACACCAAACGTGTGTCTGTCCTCACTACCCGCCAAAACCCTAACACTATTCCCCTTTCTTCTCCACTTTGTCTACACACCCCACACCTTATCCCACCAATTGCCACCTTGGCAATCTCCAATCATCCCATTCGTCAAGGAATAAAGACAAGAAATCAATGGCTTTGATCATACAACTTGGGGAACACTCAATTTGGATGGCTATGATGACATTTGTGACCTCTCTCACACAAGAAGCACACCTGCAAAAGCTCTCAGCAAAGAAGCACACCTCCTAGAACCTTCCTTCGATTAGTATAAATAGGCTCATTTGTAAGCCTTTGGGCACTTAGTCTTTTTACCTAGCATTTTTATTTTTCAGCTTATTTAGTTTTGATGTAATTTACCTTGTAATGTTTTGAAGTTTAATGAAATCTAAGTTTGTTTCTTAAAATCTGTTCTAAGCTCTTTTTGTTCTCAAGTCTTATTTAAGTCACTAAAAGCTTTCATTTAAAACCCTCATAAGCTGTTTAACCTTAAGCAATGGAAACTCTCTAGTTTCTTGTTGTTTAAAGAGCTGTTTCATTAAAAATCACTTAAAAATACTTGAAGAATCTTGGAGCATGGTAAATATTGGATGGCCATGGGTTTAGTGCTTATGTGGATAAGCTATAGGTTGGTTATAAGCTGATTTGAGTACTTGAATCATATACAAAAGCTTGGACTTTTGTAAGTTTTCACTTTTTCATTTTT
The DNA here is from genome assembly GCA_026074375.1 of Tanacetum coccineum. Taxonomy (NCBI): domain Eukaryota; kingdom Viridiplantae; phylum Streptophyta; class Magnoliopsida; order Asterales; family Asteraceae; genus Tanacetum; species Tanacetum coccineum. Next base: position 12,707 of record BQNB010052266.1, read on the forward strand.
GGCTTATTTACTGTAGCAGTGCTTATGTGTGCTTATTTCTTGCTTAATATTTTTTTTATGCTTATTTGTCTTGGTTTTATGCTTATAAGTCTTTTGTTTGAGTTTTACTTTAAAATCTGTCTTACTTGCCTTTTACTTGCTTAATGCTTATTTGCTCCTTTCAGTGCTTATTTCTTTGTTTTTATTGCTTATTTTAGCTTAACTCTACTTGTTTATTATCTTTATTTGTCTGTTTACCTTATTTAACATCTGGGTTTTGGAAAATTGTAAACAGCTTTTATAATCAAATAGAAAACCAAATCAATTTTATAGGGGTGTTTGGTATTAAAAATGTTCATGGTCAAATTGTGTCAAAATCGGTTATGGGCTATTAAAGTCCAACTTAGAATGATACAAGGAGTAATAAAAGTTAATTGTTTGAGTTTTTAAGTTATGAAATTATAGAATCATAGTTTGAAAATCTTGAATGTTTTAAATCTTGGATATCAAGTTGGTTTATTCAGCTTATATGGTTAAAACTTTTGAAGATTGTGATTGAGTGTCATTTTTTATGCATGTCAAGTGTTCAAAATCGACCTAGAAAAGGTTAGGAAAAAGTCTGCATGTTGATTTGATTTTTTACTAAAAACATCAAGTTTAATAACTAAGATGTGAAAAAAGAAGAAAAATTCTTTTTTTCAACTTGCTCATTGTGGCTTATTCCTGAATTTTAAACTGTTTTTTTAATTGTTACTGATAAGTTCTTTAAAGGTCATATCTAAATCTGTTGTTAGGTCACAACCTCCAAAGGATCTGTTTGTTGAAACTGGTTTTCATTTCAAACAACCTTTTCAATAAGCTTTTTAAGCCTTCTTTGTTTTCAAACGCTCTATTTGATTGTTGATAATGTAAGCTTATTGCATAAGCTTATTCCAAAGATATAAGCCTTTTATTGGCCATAAGGACTGTTTAAGAGCTTATTTTTAATCTCCAAAGGTAACCCCATTTGCCGCTGTTTTCACTGCTGTTATTTATATAAATTTTGCTTATTTTTGCCTTATCTGACTTATTGCTTATATTCTTATATGAGCTTATTTAGGTTTAGTGTTGCTCATTAGGCATAGTTTTAGCTCAATTTAGATTATTTCCTTTGGAGTAAGGCTTATTTAAAGCTTAATATGCATTGTAATCTTAAAAATCCTAAGTATATTAAGCCTTAAATATTATCTGATATTTCTTTATAGCTTATTGTAGCTTATCCCTTGCTTATATTTGTTCTCTGAGCTTTTAGTATATCTTAACTCTATCTAGTTTGTTTGCTTATTTGTTCCGTTTGATAGTATGCATAATTGTGCTAAAAATTGCAAACAGTTTAGCTCTTTTTTAGTTTAACTTTAAAGCAAACTGTCATCCTTAGTGCTTATTTGTGTGCATATTTTAAGTTTCAAAAAAAGTTTGGGTTTTTCAAATAAAAGTTGCATTTTTTTTAAGTGTTTTAAAAAGTTCTAAAAAAAGGCAAAAACAAAAACCTTTGGGAGTAGGGGAAGCTGCCGGTAGCAAAGGCTCGAACCCAGGTGACCCTCAACCCCCTACACCCAAACATTTTTACACACCACACGCACTACGAACCTCGCCCTTGTTTACTATTTTTCGGTTAACCTTTGCACATTAAACTTTTATAGATTTTTTTAGGGGGGCCAAAGTAGCTTATTAGACGTTTTTAGCTATTTGGCAGCTTATTTGATAAGCTGTGTTTCCCGGTTTATTTTTCTTAGGACAATCATTACACAAGTTACTTTTTTGCTAATTTTTTTTCAGATTTTATTAAATAGTCTAGTATTTTTAAACATTTAATTTCATTAAAAATCGGGTTTTTAATTTCTTAAAATAAAAAAATTTTTAAAAAAAGTCAAAAAAATATAATTCTTTTTTAGAAAATTTTCTTTGAACATTTAGGACCTAGGAAAATTAGATTGCATATCGTTGATGGTTAAAAATTGTGCAAAATTATGATTTATAAAGAACGGCTTGGAGAAATCCCGTTGCAATGTTTTTAGTATTTATAAGGCTTAAATCTCTCCCTTTTTTGGTGCCTAGTTTTCTTTAATCCTAGCTTTTTTAGGTTATTAAGACTTATTAAAAACCAAAATAATCATTTAGGGTGGACTTAATATTTTGTTAATTTAGGTTTATAGGTCACCGGTTAGGATTCCTTCGTATTGTGCGTTATTGTAGTTAAAATTTTGTCTTCCCCTTAGTGCTTTTAAAAATTTTTTGCCTAATTTTTCCTCGTAGTTTTAGATAACCAATATCAAACTTGTTCCATTCAAGCATCAATTCACAAAACCACTCTTCGGCTGTTTCAATTGAGCATGCCTCATTAGGGAAACTCCTCGGGAATCATACTCCCGGATTACTATAATTGTGATTGATTTTTGATTCTTATCTATTTATTTATATATTTATAAGTATTTTATATTTATATTTATAAGTATAAAAGGTATAATCAGAAGCTGATCAGTTTTTGGCGCCGTTGCCGGGGAGGATTGTCTACGATTGTTGAAGGGGAGCCGTTTTGAATAAATTTTGTTTTGAAGATCCTTCCGTGTTAATTTATTTTGGTTTATTTTCTAAAAAAATACAAAAGAATTTCTTTTATTTTAGTTAATAATTATAATAACAAAAAAAAAAAACCAAAAATATAAAAACATTATCCATAAAAAGAAATAAAATAAAAAATTCACCAAGTTAGTAAAAGAACACCAACATATAATACTTTCAACTGAAGTATTATCCATTAATAAGTTCCCGAACCAAAGAATCAAAAACTTACCTTTTGTGTCTCTCGCGAGGTACGGCTCACCTTTTAAAGTTAAACAAACTCCTTTGTGCGTTTTTCTTCGAAGAGTTACAGAGAAGCGAGTTGATTATTAGGTTTAAGTGTCTTATCTCATTGTCCGTTATTAAAATATATTGTGAATACATTGTTGAAAAATCAAAAAATTAAAAAACCAAAAAAAAAAAATTAGTATAAATTTTCTTTTTACATTTTAGTGCATGCGCACTCGTTCTTAATCTCGTAATTCTAACCGACAACAACAACAAGTCAACCCGACTTTTGTTGAACCATTTAATCTTGTGGAACCAATTGAAAATCAAGCTCCTCCAGTAGTTACGATGGACGATACTCGTACTATGGCTCAATTGCTCGAAGCACCCACCATGGGTTACGAGGATGCCATCGTTGTGCCCGAGATCACCGCGACAACTTTGAGCTTAAGCACGATTTGCTTACCCTCGTTCAAAACAAATAATTTTTCGGACATGACAAAGAAGACCCTCATGCTCACATCTGTTATTTCAACAAAATCACTTGTACGATGAAGTTCCCGAACGTCTCGAGTACGTCGGTAAAGCTTATGCTTTTCCTATTTTCCCTCGAGGGTGTAGCCCAAATTTGGCTTGAAAAAGAACCCCCTCGATCGATTCTTACATGGGATGATCTTGTTTTGAAATTCATCAACAAATTCTTCCTTCCTTCCAAAACAACAAGTCTTCAAAATGAAATCACGAGATTTCAACAACGATTTGATGAAACTTTTTACGAGGCATGGGACCGATTCAATGATCTTCTTCAGGCATGCCTACATCATGGATTTTCGGAGTTACATCAACTCGATACTTTCTATAATTCTTTGAACTCTAATGATCAAGATTCGTTGAATTCCACCGCGGGTGGTAACTTTTTCGATAAAATGCCCCGAGATTGCCTAAGAATCATCAAGAGCAAATCCAAAGTTCGTAATTTACGTAATAAACCGGTTGTTACTAAAGTGAGTGCGAGCAGTTCTACCCTCGGAATTTCTCCCGATGTTGCCGAACTTAAAGATATGGTGAAAGCCTTACTTCTAGATAAGAAAACCCAATCTCCTGCTCCAGTGAAAGCAATCGAGGAAAGTTGTGTTACTTGCGGTGGTGCTTATTCTTACCAAAATTGTCCCTCCACCGATGGCAACGTTTTTCGTGACAATATTCAAGACTACGTCTCTCAAGCCGCCGCAGCTAACTACAACCAAGGAAATACCGGTTACCGAGCCCTGATTGCGAATCAAATTCGACCTCCTGGTTTTCCTCCCGTTCAAAACCAAGGAAATAACCAAAATCATTACAACCAAAACCAGGGGAATAATTACAACCAAAGCCAAATTTATCGACCATCGATTAATCAACCCCCGGTTCACCAAGCTCCACCTTACCAAGCTCCGGCTCCGCAAACACAAGGAGTGACAAAGACCGATTTTGAAAGCTACGTCAAGGCTAATGATGCGGTTATGAGAAACATGCAAGACCAAAACCAAAACTTGCAAAATTACATGACCAATTTAACGGACATGCTTTCCAAATTCGTAAATTCTAATACATCTTCTACTTCAGGCTCGGGTTCTCTCCCTAGTAATACCATTACTAACCCAAAGGTAGATTTGAAGGGTATTACCACCCGAAGCGATGTTGCTTATCAAGGACCCACGATTCCTACTGCTTCTTCTTCTCCTCCAAAAGTAGTGGAACGTGAAACCGAGGTGACAAAGGACACGGTGCTTCCTACTAATAACGGAAGTACCAAAGACGTCCAACCTCTGGTTGTCTAAATTCAACCTCAAGTACCAAATTCTGAGCCCGTTGTTGCTCAAAAGCCTAACCCGAAATCGTCTATTCCGTATCCTTCGAGACGTAATGATGAAAGTCGCTGTAAAAAAGCTAACGACCAAATTGAGAAATTCTATGAAATCTTTAAAGATTTGAGTTTCGAAATTAGACTCACGGATGCTTTGATTCTTATGCCAAAATTTGCCTCGACTCTTAGAGCCTTAATTGAAAACAAAGAAAGGCTAGAACCTCTTTGAATGAGCATTGCTCGACGGTCATCCTCAACAAGTTACCTCAAAACTTAGAGACCTAGGTAAAATTTCTCATACCGTGTGATTTTCCCGGAAAGGATGAGTGCTTAGCCTTGGCCAATCTTGGCGCTAGCATAAATCTCATGCCATTATCCGTGTGGAAAATGCTTTCTCTTCCGGAGCTCACTCCTACTTGTATGACTCTTAAACTTACGAACCGTTCGATTATCCAACCGATCGGTATCGCCGAAGATGTCTACATAAAAGTAGGAAAGTTCAAACTCCTGGCCGATTTTGTAGTCGTAGACTTTAATGCCGATCCCCAAGTCCCCCTAATTCTTAGGAGATCCTTCTTAAAGACCGAACATGCTTTGATTGATGTTTATGAAGGTAAATTAACTCTTCGTGTTGGAAAAAAAGCCGTAACATTCAATCTTGATCAAACTTCGAGATACTCCTCTAATTACGATGATATAACGGCAAACCGAATCGACGTCATTGGAATGGCTTGTGATGAGTATTCTCAAGAAGTTCTCAGTTTCTCCGATGTGATTGCGAGTGGCAATCTCACTCCTTATTATGACCCGGTCGTTTCTACCTCTTCTTCGACTCTCACTCCCTTCAAGGATAGTGATTTTCTTCTCGAGGAAGTCGATGCTTTCCTCGCTCTTGAAGATGATCCAACTTCACCAGAAGTTGATGACTCTTACTATGACCCGGAGGGGGATATTCTTCTTCTTGAATCATTTCTCAATGATGATCCATCATTACCCCCTCCCACTTAAGGAAATTATTTGCCTGAAATTCAAAAAGAACTTAAAGTTTATGAAGATAAAATTAATAAATCTTTAATTGATGAACCCCCCGAGGTCGAACTCAAAGACTTACCTCCTCATCTCGAATATGCATTTTTGAAAGGTGACAACAAGATGCCCGTCATAATTGCTAAAGACTTGAATGACGAGGAAAAAGCCGCTCTCATAAAGGTTTTGAAGTCACACAAGCGAGTCATCGCTTGGAAACTCTCCGACATCAAGGGTATTAACCTGGAATTTTGTACTTACAAGATTCTTATGGAAGAGGACTACTGATAAGTGCTTAATTACACATATCTTTTACCTCTAAAAACGAGCTTAAATGACCAAAAACAGACAAAAACTGCCAAATATATGTTTGTTTTGCATTTGTATTGTGCAGGAAGTGGATATTAACAAAAAGACAGAAAACCAAGCCAAAATGACAAAACTGAGCATGGAATGGAAAAGACTGTGCAAAATCAAGGCCAAAGTCCAAAAATGCCAAAGTCAGAGTCAATACTGAAGAATCAGCAGTCAAACCGGAGCCTTAACCCATCTGATGGGCCGGGAAAGCCCAATAGTATATCTATGAAGACTGTGAAGACCAAATGGGCCCTCAATCAATTACAACAGCCCATTTGTGTGCAATTGACAAAGACTGTGAAGACTTTGAAGGCCCAATCCTAGCCCAGTTACAGCCAATCTCAGCCATTGTACACACAAAACCCACTTCATAACCTTATTGGGCTTGAAAAAGCCCAATAACCAAGCCTAAACCTTATTGGGCCCAGACACACTCAATTGGGCCCAATACAAGCCCACACACCTTATTGGGCCCAAACCCAAACCCAGTGGGCCCAATACAAGCCCAATGGGCCCAACACAAAACCCAAGCCCAACACAAGCCCAAAATCCATTTTTATAAACTTTAGGGGCTAAATTGCCAAGTTTGAAAGTTGTTTTTATAAAGAAAAATAGAAAAATAAAACACAAGGGCTGTTTTTGCAACTTTTCAAAACTCCTTTTATTCTTTTAAGTTATAAAACGCAGGGGCCAGTTTTGTAATTATCCAAACCTCTTTATTCTTTTGTTATAAAAAACGCAAGGGCCAAATGTGTTAATTTCTAAACCTATTTATAACTAAGTTTCGGCTTAAAAGAAATGACAAGAGAAAGATAGTTGAAGGACCAAAATTGCCTCTTCCCCAACCTTTACGTTTAAACCTGTAACCACTTGTCCTGTACACCCCGTACCCGCCAAAACTATTACCCCCATTTCCCACGGTTTTAGCCCCATACCACCTCCCAAGTACCCTACCACAGCTCACCCCTACCCTTTCCCACCTCCCACTTGTATTTGAGACCTTGCCAAGTTGGCAATCTCTTAACCCGAGACCCCCCAATGGCTGAGATTGTGTATAAAGTAGCACAAAGTGATCCAAGGGTCAAAGGAGTGTGCAAAGGTTCCTACTCTCTCAACTAGCACAAGTGAAGAACCAAAAGACAGACTTGGGACTTGTATAAATTGAAGAAACACAAGCCGAAGTGACCACACCCTGTTTTTACTTTTATAGTTTAAAAATTTAGTTAAGTTTGCTTCAAATATTATTGTACTCAGTCCTTTTTAAGATTTCATTGTATTTCTTTCAGTTTTAATCAAAGTTAAGTGTTTTTGTGATATTGCATTTGTCAAAATTCAAACTATCATTTAAGTTGTTTAAATTCAGTTTAACTTGCTTAAACATGTGTTAAAAGTGATTAAGAGTTCACTTGTAATCATTTTTCCTGGCCTCATTTCACCAAAAATTAGTTAAAAAGTTTTTTTTAAATAAGGGGGTGTTTGGTTTTATACTGAAAATGGGTCAAAAGGAAATTTCAATGGGTCACACACACCCAGCCACTTTTGGCTGAGTGTGCAGGCTTAATCAAGCCACTTAAACCCACATTTTTAGTTTTAAAATCAATTTTTAAGTATTTTCTATTTTCTGTCAAATTTTCTTTAAGCTAATTTGAGCTTAAGTGCTCAAGCTGCATAAGCAGCTTAAGCACTCCATTGTGTGCTCTTTGTTGATGTTTCTAGCCACTTTAAACCAAGCCTTGTTCTGTCCCTTTGGTAAGACCAAGCCAAAGTCAAAGTTGGTTTTGCATTTTTTTTGAGAATAGCCATTTTTAAGCCCTTTTACCAGCATGATTTAGTTAACCCTAATAGCTAATCTTTTGAAAATAAGCTTAATTACACACCCTTTCAATCTGTTTGTATTTGGTTTTGGCTAAAAAGATCTTGAGAGCTTATTTCAATAAGCTCAAATAGCCCCCTCACTGTTGCATTGGACCTCCCCTGGTGCTGAAACCCATTTTCAGCACCACTTCTCTAGCTTATTTCATAACTAGCCCTAGGTTATTTTTGCTTATTCTTGTAGCTTATTAGTTCCCTTTTAATTCCCCTAAACCTCATAGCTTATTTCCCCCTTTAGGTTAGCTTATTTAGGGTTTAAAGTAGCACTTTTTCTGTTTTCTTTCTAAAACTGTTAGCATAGCTTAATTGATTGCCAGCTTATTTTAGGGCTTATTCTAGTATCCTTAGCTTATTTAAGACTCCCCTTAGCCTTATTAACTGTCCCCCATAATAGTAGCTTATTTTGCAGCTTAAAAAACCAATAAACAAAGAAAATAAGCTAATAAACTTATTGAGTTTCTGCAAGCCCTACACCATAAAAGCTTATTTTTTGGCTTATTCAAGTGCTTAAAAGTCACAAAGTTTGCCTTTATTAAAAAATGTCCCCTTAAGCCCCTGATAAGTTTGCTTTTGTAAGATTTGATAATAAGCTAGTTGGACCCACCGTTGTACATCGGGTCCACCTCAGGGACCATTTGTGTAATTTCATCTTTTCTAGTTAACTTTGTTAGTCCCTGTGGTTAGCTAGCCCGTTTCTCTGTTAGTCCTTGTGTCCTTTCACTGTTAGTCCTTTAGTTTAACAGCCATTAGACATTTAGTTAATTAAATAATTAATTTAGGTTTAAATCTAATTAGTTTAATTACTTTAAATTTAAAAAACATTAAAAAATTGGGCATTTTTATATTTTTAGATTTGTTAACTTTTTCTTTATTTAATTTGATTTTTTCAGATGTTTTTTTAAGTTATATTTTCTGACTTTTTTATATTTTCTTATTTTTTTAATTAGTTTTAATCTTATAAATTACATAAAAAAATCAGAAAAATTAATAAAAAAATATTTTTCTTTTTTATAAAAATTTTCGTTTTGTAATTAAGTTCTAGGAAAAATATAAAAATTAGTATAGCCTTATTTTTCTTAAATTTTCATGTTTTTAGATACCCTATTTTTACCGGGTAAGTTTTATAAAACCGTTTTCTTTTCGTTTTACATTGCAAAAACCTCCGTTTTAGTTTCTATGTTTCTTTGTTTTTGCAGTTAAGTTAATTAGAATTTTATATTTGTTATTAATTTAATTTAAGCATTTATTTTCATAATTTTTAATATTTAGGATCCCTATACTTATTCGTTCCCCGTATTATAATTTTAGATTTTAATTTTAGGATTTCCCTATAACTAATTTTGTTTTCCCCGTAAGAGTAAATTAGTTTTTATTTAATTAACTTTTAGTTTTAAAATTATATCAAGTGTTCATATCAAATACTTCTCCATCATTAATATCTCTCAAACCAGGGATAAATTTCAATTGCATCCAAGATCGCTGGGACATACAGACCGGGAATATCTCTCCGGAAAATCTTTTAATCATTGAATTTGATTCTTGTATCTTTTGTATATATATAACCGAGCAACAACCAATTTTTTGTCGCCCGTTGCCGGGAGGCATTTGCTAACGATTTCTAACCGACTTGATCTGAACTTATCTTATTATTAATATATATCATAATAAAAAAAAAAAATAAAAAAAAAAAAAAAAAAAAAAAAAAAAAAAAAAAAAAAAAAAAAAAAAAAAAATTTAAAAAAAACCAAAAAAAAAAAAAAAAAAAAAAAAAAAATAAAAAAAAAAAAAAATTGTCCATAAAAATTAAAAATCACTAATTGTGTAAAAAATACCAAAATATAATATCTCCACTGAGGTCATTAACACAATAAGTTCCGTGAACTGCTGAGTTCCCAATCGAACCAAAGAATTAAAACTTGCCTTCTGTGTCTCACACATACGTATACGGCTCACCTCATTCGATTAACAATACTATAAAGTGATTTAAGGAGGGAGTTGTTCCTAGAAAACTACACCCAAAAGGAGAAATAAGCTTCGCGCTATCCAACTCCTCCCTCAACACTGTACGTTTTTCATTCTGAGAGCTACCGTGAAAGTAAGATTGATAAATTGTGCTTAATTGTCTATCTCTTGTCCTTTTAAAATAGATTGTTAATATATTTTAAATCCAAAAATCCAAAAAAAAAAAAAAAAAAATAGTGTAACTATTTATTTATTTATTTCCATTTTGTGCATGCGCACTAAAGGTCGATCTCAGTCTCGTCGTGAGCCGCGACCCTCCACCAGAAGACCGCCAGCTTGTTATCGAACCTCTTCGTATAGAATACCCCATTTCTGGAAGATTCCTACTGTAGAGCCAATGGCAGACACTCGAACTATGCTCAATAGCTCCAAACACCCCCACCGAGGGTTTACGAGACGCAATCCTTATTCCTGAAATTGTGGCAAACAATTTCGAGCTGATCATGGGTTAACAATCTCGTCCCAGACCACACATTTCTTCGGTCCATGACAAAGAAGACCCAGCATGCTCATATCCGTTACTTCCACCAAGATCCACCTCCACAATGAGGGTTCCCAATGTTCCAATTACTACGATTAAGCTATGCTTTTATCATTCTCTATCGAGGGATGCAGCCCGAATAATGGCTAGAAAAAAGAAACCCCCTCGATCCATTCAAACATGGGACGATTCCCCCCCCCCCCCCCCCCTTGTATCCAAATTCACAACCAGTTCTTCCCTCCTGTCTAAGACTGGACGAATCTTCGCAATGAGATCCACCAGATTTCAGCAAAGGTTCGATGAATCTATTTATGAGGCTCGGGATCGTTTCAATGATCTTCCTTAGGGCATGTCCCACCACCATTGATTCTCAGAATTGGCATCAGACTTGATACATCTAATAATGCCTTTAAACATTAATGATCAAGATACCATTGAACTCGCAGCAGTGGACACTTTTTTGGACAAAAATGCTCGCTAATGTATAAAAATCATCGAGAAGCAAAGTCCAAGGTTCGTCAAATACACGAGCAAGGCAGTTTGTTGCCAAAAAGGTAAGTACGAATTCTTCCCCCCAAGCTGTTTCATCTGATGATGCTGAACTTAGGAATTATTGTCCGAGCATTGCTCTTAGACAAGAAGAACCATGCTTCTGCTCCAGCTCCCCAGCTCCGCACCTGTCAAAACAGTTGAGCTAAGTTGTGTTACTTGCGTGGTGCCCATTCACACCAAAAACTGGTCCAGCACTCATGGCAACGATTATCGGGACATGAAGTTAAACATTTCCTGAGTATGTGTCACAAAGCCGCTGCAGCTAATTACAACCAAGTAAGCTCCCATTTCCGACCTCACATGGTTTCAAATCATATTAGACCTCCCAGTTTCCACCCGTATCAGAACTCCACAAGCTAATAATGCTAACAATTTCAACGGGGGAATAACTTTAAAAACCAAAACCGGGAGGAGCAATTTCAACAAAACAGACGTGGAAATTTTAATCAGTCCAATTTCAGGTCAGAACAACTTCATAGACCCAGGTCCAATCATCTCCAGCTTATCAAACCCCCTAGCTCCACCAGAACACGGTGTGTCAAAAAACAGATTTTGAAAGATATGTCACAGAACAGCCGGACTGATGCAGTGTTGAGGAAACATTGCAAAACCAAGGACAAAAACCTGCAATCCCCAATGGGCAAATTTGACTGACATCTTTCAAATTTGTACTTAGCTAAATACAGCTTCTACTTCCGGGGGGGGTTCTGTAGCCTTCCTGGTAAACACTGTTACCTAAACCCAAAAGAATATTTAAAAGGATCACTACACCCGAAAGTGTGTTTACCTATCCAAGGACCGAAAACAGTTAATCATGACACCGATGTGACAAAGGACAAACATGCCTCCTGCCTAATAACGGAAAGCACCGAAGAACGTCCAAACCCCTGTTGTTCAATTCAGTCCCCAGTCTCGTAATCCAAACCCTGAGCCCATTGTTGCTCCTGTTGTTGCTCCCATACCAAATACTAAACCTTCAGTTTCTCTTACGACTTTTGCCCGCTTGAGTAACAAAACCCAATAATCTAAGTAATATAAAAATTACTAATCAATATTTCCTAACTCGTTATAATGAAATACCCGTAAAACTTGACTGCTATTTTTGAAAGTAAAAGATATTTAATAAAAACTAAATTTATAAAAAACTTATCGGTTCATGCGAAACTTAAGATCAAGATATAACTCAAATTCATTAAGTAATCATTGACTCATAATTAATGATATCTTAAACATAACAAAAGTCAAATGTTAAACATAATGGTTGTAACTTGTGACTATGCTTAATACATTAAAAGACAATCATTAACATTAAATGAAATCAATGACGAACAATGAGAAACAAAATTAATAAAAGTAGTGGCTGGTGTTGTGTCACGTTCAAAGAAAAGATATGAAAAAAAAACATACCAACAAAATCGCACAGAACATAAGAATGAAAGCGGTGCTCGTCTTTTCTTGAAACAAAATCGAACCAATATTTTTATTAAATAATCTTGAGAGTACAATGCTTGGAAGGGTAACAATGCTTATAACGAAGCTTAAAACAGAGAATTTATCCTAATTGCAGTAAAGAAAAATGCTGGAAAAAAATGTATGAGATGATATCTTCTTTGAATGAAATCCTCCTCTATTTTTAGGGGAGTCTTGTACACAATGTGAGGTAAGACCATCAATGCCTTCAATGCTTTCTATAATTGATTATGGAAGGTCATAACTTTTGTCAACCAATATTGAAACCGCTCATTTATTGCTTTGACCGCTATTTTTGGCTCATATTTTATGATAAAGATGAAGATGAAGCGGGTAACGATCGTTAGATGTTAGGACTAACGGTGTTAAGTCTCCAAGTAGGCTTCTTCTTGGGCTGATTTTCTTCATAATTTACGCCGGTCTTGGCCCATTAATTTTGAGCTAGGAATGGCCCACTTTGCAAAATGTCTTCAGCTTTGGTTTTTTCTCGCTCTTTCCAATCTCGTGCTCGGTTTTGTCTGTTTTAGCTTCGTTTTTGTCTTTTTGTGTATATCCGGTACCTGCACATTCAATAACACAAAACAAGCATATATTTGACATTTTATGTCCATTTTTGGTTATTTAAGCTCGTTTTATTAATTAAAAGGTATGTGTATTTAAGCACATACCAAATACCTAAACCTGAGATACATACTTAAAAGGGGTCAACAAAATGTTGAGTGAATTCATAGAGTTTACAAATAAGAGTTAGAACGCATATTTGGTTCAACAAAACATATAACATTGCTCGTAAGACATGTTATAAAAATATTGATTTCCAACTAATTGAGCCCGTGTACCGAAACTTAACACATTTATCCCGTAGGATAAAATAATGTCCGAGAAGTATGCCACTTCTCCTAATACTAACTACAAAATGTCCATTACTAGGTGCTCACCAACGGATTCAAAACCCGGATAGGGTTGTCAAACCCAATAGATCTATTTAATGCATTAGCGTTCACCTGCAACTAGGCAACTAACGGTCACACAGTAAAAGGCATATACTCAATAGTGAATGGAATCATATTTAGTATCAAAACATATTGCGTTCTCATTTTCACAAAACAACAAGTATCCCCCTCGCGGGTTTAAAAACATTTAAAACACTTAAAAGCGAGGCTATGAACTCACCTTGATCGAAGCCGAAGATCAAACCGAAACAATCACGAACTACGCGACAACGAACTCAACCGTGACCTATAATTTATGTCGCTCGATTACTATACAATAAAGTATGATCGAATAGTGCGTATATCGCAACTATTAAAACTATATAAATATACATACACATGTGATGAGAAATCCACTTGCGCGTCATAGATCCTAAACTTCACGTAATTGAGTTACGGTCATTCTTTCTTTTATATTATACGTCACTTAATCGAAAACTTTCTATTTTTGGAAAGTTACTATTTTCAGAAAGCTTCCATTTTTAGTAAGTCCCGTTATCCAATTATATTTATAACAATATTTATTTATCTCGTCGAACTTTCGACTTTCAAATTGATTATCATTTACTCGCTTCGGTTTTATATCCGAATATTTCAAAGTTGCTATATTTAGAATATACTTCGTTCATAACAATTTGTTAAGTTTAAAATATCACACCTGTAATAATAGTAGCGTTTATTTATTTTTATAACATCCGACAAGTTTAGTATTAACCTGTTGACTTTCAAAAGTCAACGTTAGACTTTGACTTTATATATATATAATTAAATCTGACCCGCTCCAAACGACCCGTTATATCACCTTTTCACGACTCGGATTCAAAAGTGATTTTATGTAAAACGATATTCCGGACAACTTTTTAGTTTTAGCCGAGACCCGAAACTCGACAAAAAATGACTAAAATGCCCCTGCAAATTTCTGCAGGAACTTTGACTCTTTTTAATAAAACGCAGATTTTGACCTTAGGTTTTGACCCGTTATTACTCGATTTTAAAACTAGCGAGCCTCGCGAAAAAGTAAAAGTCATTTCGAGCAACTTTTGTGTTTTGTCGGAAGGCCAAAACGGACTCGAAAGTGCTCAAAACGAGCGTTTAAAATTCTAACAGCAAATAGCATTTTGCAAAAGTTGTGTAGAAAGTTTTCAAGTTTTCAAATCTTGTTTTCCCTGTAACTTCTTCGTTATTAGGAGTTACGGGTCGTTCGAATTACCAAAACATACATTAGGATGAACTCTATCATATTTCAACATCAAAAATAAGTTTTTATAAAATTTAAACCTCAAAATCTGAGCCAAACTCTTTGCTCGAAATTGACATTTACAAAACATGCCAAAAACCCATTTTTGACCAAAAATTCATTCACAATATACCAATAATGGTCTATAAACAATATTCAACTCGCTCAATCATCCAACAACCAAATCTAAACTAGACAATTCAAGATCCCACGGATTTCATCACATGCATTAACCGAAAGTGAATCGAATCACAAAAACAATTATAAAACTAGCATGTAAAATACTTACAATGCTATGTATAGCAAGATCGGACCACAAATTTTTTTGCCTCGTCTCCTTTATCCCTAGCCATGGGTTTGAACCAACCCAAAACACCAAACCCTCAACTTTTTAACAAAACCCACTTCGAAATATCACTAATCAAGCTCTTGTACAACATCCTTTTTAATCAAAACACTTGAATCCAACCCGAAAATAAATTTCTTCAAAACCCATTACATGTAGGATTTTATTACATGGAAACATAGTACGTAAGATAAGGATTAAGAATATATATTTAGATCGTATTGCATGTCAGAAAATTTGACGGTGGTGGTGGTGGTTCAAGAGAGGAGGAAGGAAGAAAACATTTTTGTAAAAGAGAAGTGTGTGTGCATAAGTGTCTTATTTATAGAAAATCACTTTGGTCATTTGCCAATAATAGTCCTTCCTTTTTTTCTTCTTCAAATATTTAACACGTCTATGTTTTATTTAAATTAAAAACCTTCAACTGTGGCTCGGGTTTACTCTTCCAAGTCCATTTTTATTTCCGTCATACTTAATTTGGTTTAAAACTTTTAATAAAATATTAACTCACGTCAAAATAAAGTTTTGACTCGGTTTCGGCTAACTCGGGACGAGGACGATAAAATTCAAATTATCATCATAAAAATAATAACGAAGAGCGTCAAAATTTCTACTATACTCAAAACGCTTAACGGTCGCGCGGTTAAACGTTGATTCGCGAAACGACAAAAATAAAAGTTTCCAAATTTCGTTCGTAATAAAATACGAAAATAATTATTTACGACAAATAAAATTTAAATGTTGAATTTCGTTCACACGAGTTTATAAAATAATAATTATGACGTTGAATTCGCGATCATCATACGCGCCGTAAAACTCGGGTTGTTACATTCCAACCACCTTAAGGGAGCGCCGTCCCGATGCTCGTCCTTTCTTACTTGTCTTAGTTTCTCTTACGGTGAGACGACTTCCTTACAATTAGATGGTCTTACGTGCTCGAATGCAAAATCACTCGATATAATACTCGCTCCGACTATTTTTGATGGAAAGTCAACGAAACAATTGATTAATTCATATCAAAAAAATTCAAAAATATAATTAATACTGCTCTTATTATAAGAGACAAAATACGTCACTAAACATATCCGGGAAAACATAAATCGCATCGATTTTAAACGAAAGATTTTAAACGAAGGATCAACCCAAATCTTAGTTTGGTGATCATTCCAACAAAACAAAATGCACACCGCTATACAATACTAAAACATACATTGCTAACGAAAATTAAAAGATACGTCAACAATCGAAACCAAAATACTCATCAATATTTAAAACTAAAATACACATGTCGCCCTTCCGGTCACATTTAATAATGCCCCACCGGTTACGAAAGATATTCTGGAGTACACATGACCCCATCAAACGTATTATCGCACTAACATATGAAATCACATAATCAATTAAGCACATATTTGCATGTTCATTATTTTTAGAATGACTCTATATTTCTACTTAGCTTATCATCACGCTTAGCAATAATCATGTATGCTTTCTATAAGTTTTAGCAAAATAACTGTGCTTACTTATTAGGAAGCCTTAGCAATGGCTATGCTCATCATGTGGGTTCACACCCAACCGATTAGATTTCTCATTATACCCGGCTTACCGGATGGCCAAGCTTCTTGGAAATGATCTCGACTAAATCACGACTAGGTTTTAGCCAACCATAGTCATGCTTGTGGGTTAACACACCACGATTAACAATGGACCATCAGGCTTGTGTACCTCTCAAACTATCCTTCATCTTCATTCGGGTAAGTATACCCATCCGCTCACATCCTAAGCCACATCACGGCTATACAAAAGCGACATAAGCACTTACTACCATTCAAAAGCACATAGCACATAAAGCACCTTTTTCACATAATTCAGCGATGATAATCCCGCTAGAAAACACATATTGTCAAAATACAAATTGAAAACAATCAAGAAAAAAATGAGCATCATGGGCTCGTTGCTCGTTTGACGAAGATCGCAATTCCAATTTCATTATTTTCGCACCACGACTAGCATATTCGACTCTGTTCTAACACATCGCATCAAATCCTAGATAACTCAACTTATCAAGTCGAGACAATTACGTACATTCCTAATTCAATACCCTTCGACTTAAGGTGTTAGCTACTTTGATTGTTCCTCTAGGATGGGAACGGATGTCACCATTCGGCTACAGTCTCCAATCTTTTCGCTCCTTTTGTACGCATACTAA
This sequence comes from Tanacetum coccineum, assembly GCA_026074375.1. Taxonomy (NCBI): domain Eukaryota; kingdom Viridiplantae; phylum Streptophyta; class Magnoliopsida; order Asterales; family Asteraceae; genus Tanacetum; species Tanacetum coccineum. The sequence goes on from BQNB010052266.1 coordinate 29,925, forward strand.
GTCGCTATGTCAAGGAGTAAGGATCATTATACCTAACCTTAAGTTAGGAGTCGCTTAGTGCCTTATTCTAATCCTTGACGATTTCATGTATATTTACAACTATATTACCACTACTCTCCATTTCGGGAAAAGAAGTCTTCTTCACGGCCATCAGTTGATACACCATTGGCAACACGCATCTAATGTAGGAGAAGATTTTTCCGTTTCTCACTTTCAACCTTGGGACTAACCACCTTGGCTTCCACCCACCTTAGGAATATTGCGACTCCGAAAAGATCCATTCTCAGTGTTGGTACTCGGTTTCTTGGTATCTCATCATCTAAGCACATTATAACTTCTCAATGAATTTCGGGTATGTCTATGTGTCCATGCTCGATGGCACTCTATACCTTTACTAATTCTCGAGAAATTGTCGTTACATGATGCAAAACATCCAATCTCCACTTCCAACTACCGGTCTATATCACTAGGACCTAGACCTTATTACATTTCTAGACATACCCATTCCGGACAAATATCGTCAGCATTTTCTCTCCGGAATGACTCAGTCAAAACAACTAACATGAGACTCTCTCCATGTAGTTAATTCAAAACAAAAATTATTTGCATAAGAATCCATTGTATGGTTAAAAATATTTTCTCCTTCCGAAAGCTTGAACCAAACATTTATCCAAATTATCAAGCATTTTAAGGGTGACGATTTACCCGACATAGCGTGGTTATTCCTAAATTATGCATAGTTGATCAAGTTATGCATAATTGAGGACCAAACGACATCATGTCCATCCTCGTCAAAACGTTTCTTTTCCATACGCTACATGCGTAAGTTATTTCCTAAAAAGAATATTTAGAGAGTAAAAATTTAATTATTTCAAAAGAAAGAAAAGAAGATAGCATCATTCCACCTTCCCTTTTTATTATTTTAAAAAGAATTTTTTTAAAGAAAATTTATTTGACACCATAGGGTCAGTTTATAAAATTTGAAAACACATTTTTCCATTGTTTACACAAACAGTTTATATAACAAAATCAGTATAATTTGCGCAAAGACATTTGTCCAACACACAAATTGGTTATTGCAATTCCATAGTTTTAAAATTATCAATTCACAAAACATCATCTAACATAATTTGGTCAACAGGTCTCAGCAAGTATCAAAAATAATACCCACTTATGGATTATGCAAACAAGTAGCATACGCATGCGAAAGATTTGCCAATGGAAGCCACCCAACACGCGGGGTTAAATCAATCTCCGACAAGCCGAGTGCCTCGGGGGTAACCACGACTTCCTAGCTTCACTCATAGTATGACATACACAATGACACCTCCTCATATCTCATAACAGAGAACAATTACAACAATCGTAATAACAATGTCGAAAATAACATACATACATACTGGTTGGTAGTAAATTCAAACAAATTTATATACGTATAGTATTAATCCCGTGAAAATTTCTTTCCATAATACTTCTCAAGCAAGAGAAATATAAGGTAAAAATCTCACTAAAGAAAACACAATTTGTATATTTTTATCCGGGAAGTATTGTACTCCTCGGGTCGTGTCCCAACGAAATCGTGAATTGAGTATTGGGAATAATTCGGATTCGAGTTAAGATTGATAAAGGATTTTTGAACTTTTGGTTACACTATGAATATAATAAAACAAACTAAAAATAATTAACTAGCTCAAAATTTAAATGCACGAAAAGTAACAATGTGAGCTAAAATTGAAAATTAAAATCTAAGGCATGACTTTTAACAAACTTTATACCTAAAAATCACAAATTTAAAAAGAAAATTTTAGGAAAAAGAATTGGAATTTTTTAACTATTTTTCTATTTTTTATGATTTATTAAAGAAAAAATATTTTCTTAAAACCTATTTTAATTCCTAAAAATTACGAATCTAATTGGAAAAATAAGGAAAAATGGTTTTTAACTACTTCAAAGGTGCATAAATTAAATGGAACAAAAAGCCCTAATTTTTATAAACCAATTGTAACCTAATTTTGTCAATTAAATCTTAAAACCTAATTTTATAAAACTAAAATCAAAAATATTAAAACTATTTTATTTATTCCTAAAAAGACAGGGTAAAAAAATGAAATAAAGGAAAGTAAAGGGTAGGCGGGTAAACTATGGGAAATTTACACTTTAGTGTAAACGAATAACCCTAAACTTTGGGAAAAGTACTAAACAGACCCCGCGATCTAGCTTATTTTTGGCTTATTGAAAAAATGAGTTTCAGCAAAAGCTCAAAACTACAAACTTGTTAAAGAGCTTATTCTAAACAACTTTAATAAAGACACTTTCTACTTTTGTCCACTAGATAAGCTAGAAAATAAGCCTTTTCAAATCTGTTACAGAAAGTAGGGATTTAACTAGCTTTTTAGATTTTGGCTTATTTCTAGCTTATTACTAGATGAAATTGAAAACTAAAAGAAGCTTTATGTAGATTAAGATGTAACCTAAGGATATCTAAACAAAAATTAGTTAAGCTTTAACAAAAATTTCAAGAAAATTAATCTGAAAATGTGCAAGTTTAAGCTAAAAACTGATATAAGCTTTTCTTAATAAGCTAAAAAGCTTAATACTAAACCTTAGAAGCTACAATTCAGAATATAAGCTATGCTATGGACCTTGAATCAACCTAGATAAAAGGTTTTTATCAATTACAACTAGAAATGAAAATCTTAGAAATTAAACTAGATTCTAACCTGTTACTATCATGCTACTTTTGTAGGAAATTTAAGCTAGAATTAGAGCTTAATAATGGAACTTAAAAGCTTATCTATATTAAGCTACTAGAGATCTACAAAAGTGCTTAATTCCTAAATCTAATTCCTACTCAAAACTAATAGAAAGATGTCTTAAAGTTGAATAGCAACAACAATATTAACTGTTGTTGCTGATGCAGTTGGTAAAGACAATAAAATGCAGGCTAGCTTTCTACTTTAAAAACTCATAAACCTGTTAATCACATGAATTTAAACCTACATTCACTAAATGATAGTTCTAAATTGTTTTTTAAACACTAACTACTAAAATCAATTTATACTACAAAAACTGTCCTGGTGCAAATGCAAACCTTTTGCACTCTAAACTTTGTAATTCTAAACACTAACTTCTAAAAACTTTTTAAAACTTTATAGTATGACCTAACTCAGCTAAAGGAAAGAATTTGACAAAATGTTTTTGACTTTAAAAGTCAAATTTAACTTGTACCAAACACTCCTTAATAGAATCTGTCAAATCTAAAGTAAACTTAAAATCTATTCATAAGCTAAGACAGCTAAAACATTTTATCCAATTCTATTTTAACTAAACTAATGAAACTATTTAAACTCTTAAACCTACAGCTTAATAGTAGATATAAGCTACTTTGTCTCCTAGCTTATACTACTTAATATGACAGAATTGAAGGAATGAAAGCTAAAATGATTATAACTAAAACAGCTTAAGGCATAACATCTATAAGCTAACTAAGCTAAATGAAACAGGATTTAAGCATAAGGAAAAACAGAAGTTTTGAAATAAGCTAAATGAATAAGCTGTAATGAACTTGAGAAATTGAAACCTGAGATTTATGTAGTCTCAGCACTTAGCCACTCTTGTAGAGTGAGTGGCTCACAAACATGAACCTAAGTGGCTCCCTAGCCTCTAAACCTGAGCTTAAAGCTCAATAAGCTTCTAAATATATTTTATTCAAAATTTAATATATATGATATTTTTTTTTTTATATTTTACCATCTATAAGCTAACTAAGAAAAATGAAACAGGATTAAACATGAGAATTCAAAAGAATAAGCAATTTGAATTAAGCGGTATGAGATAGATGCTAAATGAAATTAGAAAGTAAACATGTATTTTTGTTTGTCTCAGTCAATAAGCCTACTACTAGCGAAGTGATGGGCTTGTAAAACGCTCCAAGAACTATTTGGCGCCTTAATAACCTCTAAAAACTGAGCGTAAAAGCTACTCAGTAGAGAGATGAGCTTATTACTCTACCATTGTTGTCACTCCAAATAGCTTCTCAAAATGAATCAAAATACCTCAAGTGATCATGCTTTGATGTTAAATGAATAAAATGAGTAAATGAAAGACTTAAAACAAATTTTGACTAAATTTGAGCTTATGAACAGGAATAAGCTCAAAAGAGCTTATTGAGAACTTATTACGTGAAAACGGCTTAATATTGAAATCAAAGAACAAAGAAGCTTAGAAACTGAATGTTATTACTCAAATTGATTACGTACAAGCTTAAGTAACAAAAGTACAAGTGCTTAAAAGCTGGATTTAGAAAACACAAGAGAAAATGCTTAAAATCGAGGAAATTACAAACTGAAAATTAAAACACACACAACAACTCAAAAAATGAACTCTAGATGTCCTATTTATAGAGAATTGAAGAGGAGAGGTGAGGAATTCTCGAATCTTCTATTCCATCTCAGCCGTAGATCATTTTTGAACAATTTCTAGCCGTTTGATGATAGTTGATGAGGTGTTCGAACCAATCAAGGGGTGCCACGTGGGTTAATTGATGTGGAAAAGGGAAATTTACAAAGTTAAGTGATGTAGAGGAGCGGGGGAAGGGATTTGGCGAAGTTGGGATTGTTGGTGAAAATGGCGGGAAATTCAGTTAGGTTGGTTGGGGGGAAGTTTTAAAACCCGCTTTATGTTTAAATGTTTGAGGTATTTGCAACTTCAGTCCCTGCGTTTCCCCCGTCCAAAATGTAGTATAAAACAAGTTTGGAAATGACAGCATTGGTCCTTGTGGTTTCTATATCCATTTTCTCTTTACAAACAAACTTTTCACCTTTTACAATCTTGGTCCCTTGATCTTCAAAACTTCCAAATAAGCCCTTTGACTTTGAAGACTTGTCAATATTGATTCCTTTGACTTTTATTTGCTTTCTTTTCTTGTATCAGACTGATCCGGCTTTGATCATTGGCTTCCCATCTTCACTCTTGACTTGACTTTTCCCGTTTCTTGTCGGTTTTTGACTGTTTTTGCTTCTTTTTGTCCTTTTTATCCTTTCCTGCACAATTATCACAAAAGCACACATTTTTCTATTCTTTTGGCATTTTCTTGGCTTTTATTTGGCAAAATCCCGGGTAATTTTTATATACAATTAAGCATTTATCAAGCTTCAAGGAGCAAAAATAGTGGTAATGGGTCGTTTCGGGTAGTATTTTCACTCGTATGCCTTGTATCTTGATCCCGGGGCTTCAAATATTCAAAGCTTTGCTTGCTTGATCTTATTAGATGATCCTAGGATCATATGGAGCAGAGAATGTTTGCTCAATTGGGTTATAGAAAGAAGAAGTGGGGGATGAGAATGAATGAAGGGTTATGGGTTCTATTTATAGGTAAAGGACCCTTAGAGGCCAAGATTTCTTAGCAAGCTGATCTAGGACACATGGGTAACCTAGAGGGTGATTAGGAGGAGCTATGTGATGTGTTGGATAGGCTAGAATTTAGCTAGAACATGGTGGTGAGACCATGTGGATGCCGCGGCTGCCATAGGCACAAAAGGGGAGATGTGGCTTCAATTTGGACCAAAGAAATGTTGTAGCAGGTGGGTAAGCTGCTTAGGAGGGTCTAGGGGCTGGTCATGGAGGTGCTTGCACATGGGTTGGGTTTTAAATGGGTTGAAACAAGTAAAAACCACCCGCGGGTTTGATTTGGAGTTCTAGGGCTCGTATTCAAGTTTTTGGCCATTATTTCGAATGCATTGATTAAGTAATGTTTAAAACATGTTCTCATGGTTTGTAATAAGAAGTATTAACAAAAGTTAGCAAGTGGTTTGGGTTAAAACGGGTTAAAAATGAAGAAATGAGGTCGCGGGTTCCATTTGGTATGGTTTAGGGTTTTCTTGACTTTCTTTGCTTATAATTCGTGTACATTGGACCAATGATTGATAGATTATTGATCCTAGGTATATATTGAGGTTTATTAATGATAATTGAGTGATGGTTTAGGTTATAATGGGTTAAAATGGAAAGAAATAGTCGTGGGTTGGAATTAGGGCTCGTATAAGGCTTTTAGGGTTTTCTAGCTTTGTAATTCTTGTACATTGTCAAAGTAATGATGGATAATGAGGGATAATGGTCTGTAAACTTATTTTATGAGTTTACAATGACTCTTGGTTGCTTACTTGAGAATGAATTGGTTAGAAACGAGAAAACGGGTTGAATGATCATTTAGGGCTCATTTAGGGTTTCTTGGATTCATTTTATGTATAATTGATATGAGATGATGAAATAATGATGAAATAGGATTGAAATAGTTGTAAAATAAGTTATTACAACTTATTTGAGTATTGGTTTAGGTTTACAATGGATAAAAACGAAGAAACGGGTCATAGTTTACTATTTAGCTCGGGTTAGGGTTTTAGACTTTGGTTTCTTGTAATTTCATGAAATGAAAATGAATATAGGTTGGAAATTAAATGCATGACTTGCTTATAACTTGTACTTAATAGATTGTACAAGATTACTTAGGAAAACAGAGGTAAAACGGCTATTTTGGATATTGTGCATTAATGACTTGTACATTATGCTTTGAAAACTTGTACTTGACTTGGAGGGAGTTTATATTTCAAATGAGATGTTATATTACTTGTATATGAGCTTTAGTAGCTTGTACATTCGCTTTAGATATTAACCCTTCATGGAATTAGGGTTTAGAGGTATACGATAACGGTTTAAAGCC
>BQNB010052267.1:3288-37714 GCA_026074375.1 Tanacetum coccineum
AATATCACCAATCAAATCCATGTACTAATCCCTTCGTCATAACTCAATTCAACAAATCCACTACCTAAATACCTATTCCCTTCTTCACATTATAACAACAACAAATCCATCTCCTTCTCCATCCAATGACTCGAAACGAAACAAAACATCCTAAAAACAATTTGATCTCAGTTTTTTTTGGGTTACACGATCCTCAAAAGATCAAAACACGAAATTAAAACTCTTTATCGATCTATGAAGGAATAACCTTCTTTCAATATTCAAAATTAAAGATGAGTTATAACAACTTTGTCAACCTCAAATCTTTGTTTCGATGTAAGAACAACATAAGAACAATCGTCGACCCTACCTGAGACCCTCCAAAGGATTTTGAAGCCTTATTTCTTCAATGGTCTTTGTGGATTAATGCCGAATCAAGTTTGTGGGTGATGTGGTATATTGAATCGATGATGGGAGGTTATTGTTCTTGACTGAGTATGAAGGAGATGTGTTGCGTTTTATTTTTGGATGAAGAAGTTTAGATGGTGGCTACAATCTAAGGTGGTGTTTGTTTTTTCAGAAATACCTCTTAACAGCATCTTAATCTGACTCATTCAGACGCGGTCAGACATTTAGGTCATTAAGACTGTTTGTTTTTTTCATATCATTCAGAGGCAGTAAGATCCAAACACTGTTAAGAGCGTTTGTTTTTTTCTGGCCATTAAGAGGCAGTAAGAGGCATAAACCTCTTACTGGACTAGATGTGAAAGGGGTGTCTTAACACCTCTTAATGTCTTTTTTTTCTTTTTTTTGTTTATTTTCTACTTTACTTTTATTTTTTTATTTTATTTCTTGATTTTTTTTCTTATTTCACTTTTATCTTTTGTATTAAAAGTATTAAATAGAATGATTGCATATGTTTTGTTATATAAAGAATGTATAAGATGATATATGTCAATTTATATTTTGTTCAAATTAAAAGGCACGGTTTCGGACTCATACATCTTAATTCTAACGTGACTCATTTAGTTAATCGTTTTAAAAGTTCAATTTAAACTCTAATATGTTTATTTTTGTCGAATAAACATGAGATTGCATGTTTTTTAAATACTTTAACTTTAAATTGATTATATTATAAAATTTGTTTTTTATTTAATAAAAATTATTTTTTGTGCGAATGCAATCATTTTATATTTAAATTGTGAAAATTATTGTTTAACACATCTATACATTTTTACCAAAACAAACAGTTTTATTTCATTCAGATTCAGACTTCTCGACCACTTATTCAGATTAAGATGGGAATCAGATTCAGACTTTTCTACCGAATATTCAGATTCAGATGTGCGAATCAGATTCAGATTCAGAGCCTCTTAATAAACAAACAGCACCTAAGATAGGGGCTTGGTATTTCTTAATGACAAATTTTAAGGTTAAGTATGAGATATATTAGGGTTGGAGTGATTTATATATTAGGGATTATGTACCTGATTTTTAGCAGACCCACGTTTAACATTTGTTGGGCCGATTGTTATCAAACACAATGTTGGGCCGGTTATGGTATTATACAAAACATGGGCCGAGTTATATTGTGTGATTATGGGCTACATGGTTTCATTTGTTGGGCCAATTTTATTTATGACAAACGTGGGTTGAGCTATTTTTGGGCTTGTGTTATCGGATTGTGTCGGGTATTAAATAATACTTTGTCGGGTAAAGTATAAAAGACCAGGTTTATTACTTGGACGGGCCGTGCTTATTTCTATTTATTTGAGCCCGATATCCGTTAACGATCATAACAGCATCAAAAATCATGAACAACAACACAACAAACACGATACATTACACTAAAAATGATCCTTGTCAAAATTCACCTTCATTCATAATGGATAGTATTGAATTTTAATGACTACGGAGTTTTGGTCCGATGTTATTAATTTGGGAATGAAGTAGACTTTCTCCAAAATTTTCAACTTATTATAGTTTGATGCGCAATAAATTTTTGATGCAAAAAGTGAAATGAAGTTGGGTACAAAAACAAATTTTTGATTAAAAAAACCGATTTAAGGCACAAATGGTTTTTTTAATAATTATTTTTTTAGCAAAACTATTCACTTTTAGAAATAAACTTCGTTTACACTTTTTTCTGCTTCAACATACACGATTCTTGGGGAATTTTTGCAGAATTTTTTTTGAGAACTTTTTTAAAAAATAAATCTTTTTATCTTTTCACGAAATTTAAATTTGTCTTTTTATTTCGATCTTATATTTTTAATTTTTTTTTAGAGGAGGTTAAAATAAAAAGACAAATATCAGTGAGAAGTGATAAAAGTTTTTTTTTTTAAAAGTTCTCAACAAAATTCCAATAAAATTCCACAAATCAGGTATGTTGGTGCATAAAACTTTGTAAAAGAAGTTTTCTTATTTTGAGTGTTCAACGTTTTTTTAATGCACAAAAAATAAATATTTGATGCACAAAAAATTTTAAACTTTTATAGTATGTGCGCTATAAATTTTTGATGCAAAAAAAGTCTAATAGAATTGGTACAAAAACGGCTTTTTGATGCACAAAAAAACGAATTTAATACACAAAACGTTTTTTTCATAATTTTTTTCGGGCAAACGTATCAATTTAAAAAAAAACTTCCTTACAACTTTTTCATGCCCAACATGACACGATCTTTTGGAATTTTTTCAAAATTTTTGAGAACTTAAAAAAAATCTTTTTATCCTTCTCACGGATATTTGTCTTTTTATTGATCTTTATCATATATATATATAATAATATTTATGACTTTAGTGATTTGGCTTTGCCTGATGTATTGTAGTATTCTTACACTATATAATAAGCTATATCTTAACATTCGTCAAACTCGTTTCGAGATTAAAAACTCTACTATCGGCATATAATATGAGCTTCATCTTCGGTTCCAGCTCCAGCGAGGCCGAAATTGTGGATATTTCAAACATGTTGTTTAATTTGGTTCTTTCACCCTCATGTGACATTTGGGAGTGTGTTATTGATGATACAAGAAGCTTTTCGGTCAAAGGTTTGAGGACACACATCACTAATACTACTATCGCTTTGGATCAAAATCATCAAAAGAGAAACAAGATAGTTCCTATCAAAGTCAATATGCTTCTTGGAGGATCGCGCCAAAAGGAGACTCCGACTAAAATCAACCTTGATTAGAGGCATTGACCTATCACTTCGTCCGTTGGCCATCTTTGTGATGATGATTTGGAGACGGAACATCACCTTTGCATTCATTGGCATTGCATAAACAAGTTTGGTTGGATTGTCTTAAGATGGTGGAATCTCCCTCATGTCTAACTTCTCATCCATCATGAATTGTTCTCCTTGCTGATCTTACTCATCTCACACCCAACCAGGTGGCTGTTTTAAGCTGTGATTCACACAACCCTTTGGTTCCCTTTGGCGTGCAAGAAATGATCGAGGTCTTTGCTTCCACGTCCGGTAAAGTACTTAATCCTCAACGACATAAAAACTCACTCTCACACTTGGATTTCTAGATTGTTCCCTTAATTGGATAGTGTGGTTTTATCAATCCTTGTAACACTCTTTCTCCATTTTGTAATTATGGTTTTTCTAGCTCTTGCTAACTTTTTAATGATATTGTTGTTCTAAAAAAATATTCACAAAGCAGGGGGAATATTTGTGGCGTGACATTTCATTCCTTGATGGGCATGATGACATTATGGTCTTAACCATTATGTGATACACAAGGTTTAACTTGGTCATTTTAAAAACTAATCAGTAGCATCATTAATAGCTTTTGGGCATGTGTATGTGGTCATCGTCAAAGTTCAATATAGATAACCCAAATGATACCAATCATAGCCATTCATTTTTTCATCAAAAATAAAAAAGCCATTTCCAACCTCTTTTTAAAAAATTAAAATATCTCAACACCGTTATCGTTACGCAAAACAAAACATACATCGGCGACGAGAATTAAATTATCTTTTATAGAGGGGCGACACTATGTACATTTCGACGAACTTTTTTTTTATGATTTTATGAAATAATATACGATTTTATAAAATCATATATGATTTATGAAATCATATATGATTTTATGAAATCATATATGATTCGTTGTACGAATCATATATGATTCGTCATACGAATCATATATGATTTTCGCAATTCGTGACTGAAACAAAATTGAAAAAAGTTTGTCGGAATCACAAATCATATATGATTTTATGAAATCATATATGATTTTATGAAATCATATATGATCCGTTATACGAATCATATATGATTCGTTATACGAATCATATATGATTTTCGCAATTCGTGACTGAAAAAAAAAATCGAAAAAAAGTTTCTCGAAAGTATATCGTGTCACCCGTCATGAAGATAAACAAATTCTCCGTCGCGCATGGTGTCACTTTTTGTGTCCTGTGACGATTTACCGTTTGTCAAGAATTTTATGTTAAAAAAAAGGTTTTGAAAATGGATTTTTTTATTTTGATAAACAAAATGACGTGGCATATGCATTGATTCATTGGGTTCATGAAAATGTTGGGTCTATATTGATCCTTCAACTCATGTGCGTCACCCTAGATAACCAATGGATCAAGATCCTTCCCAGATCATCAGTCAAAATATGACTAGATCCTGCTTCACCAATCACAAATAGATAAACATACTCTCATATACCATTTTTCCCTATTTAGTAAAAACATGGGCCCCCACTTATCATTAATCTCACAATAAGATCACCAGATGAATCATTGTTTGACCATAACTCGATCGAGGATCTGATCGATAACCATAGTCCTATAATACCATCCATTTCCCTATAATCTGGTGACTTAATATTTCAAAATTTGAAAATATGTTCAGATCTCTGGTATATAATACATAGTACTCCAATGTCTGAAAATACATTTTAAAATTTGGTAGATTATACGTAATATATGCAAAAAAACATATATCACCAAAACCGTTGTTTACTCGTGATATCAATCAAAAGTATTTCCATGTTTAAACTATGACTGTTGGCTAACGGTCAAGAATTAGAACATTATAGATTTGATATTGTTCTACTTAAAACATTAAGTATGCATTTCAAAATTGGTAGATTATACTCAATACTTCAATGTCTGCGAAATACATTGATCACCAAACCGTTGTCCAACGGTTATATCGTTTTGTCATTTCCAATTATTTTATAAAAGTTGGTATCAATCAAAAGTATTTCCATGTTTAAATTATAACCGTTGGCTAACGGTACAAAATTAAAACAATATATATGATGTGATTCATTTGCCTAAGGCCATACACCCATAAAGATATTTCAAAATTTGGTAGCCATCATTTTCATATCATTGTCTGGCTTTTGTTTCCATTGTCTTTTGACTTGGTTTTTTTAATCTCGTTCTTGAGGAAACTATTCCATGTAACCTCATTTGGTTTAAGCATTGGTTGATTGAATTTTTTAGTGTCCAAAGGTGGATTGGCAAAAGGCGATTTACGGTTAAGAGGCCGAGATGGGAAGTCGGGTGTGGATGTGATTGAAATAACATTAATGGTTTTCGGGCCCAATTTAACTTCTTTTGTTGTGGTTGCTAGAGTGTTTGATGAGCCAACCCGCACTGGGTTCACGGGTCGTTTTTTAAGAGAGCCATTGTTACAAATGTGGAATTTCTTGTTTCCGGTTGTGTTGGTTTTCTTGAAGAGGGACCAACGGATTGAGATGACTTAGGTGGCACATGTGATCGTCTAGATGTCTTATGGACATTGTTATTCTTGTTCTTGTGACGGATCACGTGCGTCATGATGCGAGTCAAATAATTGTATACCATATTATCATATTTGGGAAGTTCATCAACTGAAGAGATGTTCATGAACATCATCATCGATTCGAATAACATGGAAAATTAATATGTTTTTAGATACGATGATGCACCATGAGTTAATTTTACCAAAGAGGACTTAACATGGACCCTGGATGATCTCTAGTACACCTATTTTCCTTAATAAGTGGTTACCATCACTATGAGTCTTGGGGTATAAACGATCCGAGCCGAGTCGAGTTTCAGGTTAAACGAGTTGGATCGAAATTTCTTTAAACGTTTCAAGAGCGGCTTGAGCTCGTATAGTATATTTTGACTGGGCTCGAGCTCGAGTATATATTTTTTGTTCGAGCTCGAAGCTCGTTTATAAGTTTTTGCATTTTTTACTTGTCTCAATTCGAAACTCGAATTGCTCGTTTATAAGCTCGAGATCGATTAGCTCGCTTATTAGCTCGCGTACAGCTCGAATAAGCTCGTTTATTTGTTAAAATTTACTTTTTACAAGAAAAAATGTAAAGCACAAAAAATGAGTATTAAAATGACATAATGCAATATTAAAAGGCAAGTTCCATACTTTCATTACACTAGTTAAAAGACCAAACAAAGTGGGCAAATACAATACATGACAAATAAGATGGCAAGTTCCATTACAGTTATTAAAACACCATGGCTTGCAAAATGGCAAGGTTATAAATAGCGTGAAGCGTGGCATAGCGGCATAGCCAAGCCTCAAGCTTTAGCGTGAGGCGTAGCGACATGACGTTTTTAAGGCGTGACTTAAGACGGCAAAAAATATTTATAGATTTATAGATTATATCATAGTTTAGAATAATATGAGTAGTAAATATTATTAAATTCAAGCATCAATCCAAAATATTAGTAAATCCAAGCATAAATCTCAAATTTTAAAAATCCCTTAAACACTTCAAAAAAACTCGCCACGCTATGCGCTATAGCGCGTTTTATCACGCTATATGACGCTATATTGCACGCCACGCCTAGAGACGACGCCTTGGCCTGTTTTGTAACGTGGAGGCCACACTTCGCGCTATGGCGACGCTATGGCGCCGCTATAGCGCGCTATTTAGAACCCTGCAAAATGGACAACCACAAGACAAAATTGAAAACATGCCCACCATTAAGAGTTGCAGAAGCACACACTTGCATACCAAACTCACAAAATGGAAAACATGTCCACCATTAAAAGTTGCAACCCAGAAGCATGACTATTGCCACATACTGAAGCACAAACTTGCAGACTTGACAAACTCAGAACCAGAGACTTGCAGACACGAAAATACATTGCGACATCACAAAACAAAAAAACTGAGAACACAAGCTCAAGAATGAGCTGAGAAGACACGTTGCAGGTTGCTACATAAATCCATCAAAGTGTATACCTGTTGTTGCTGCAACACAAAAACAAATTCAGTATATGTTAAGAGAAAACTTTAATATATAAAACTCTTGTATTAAACTAATATATGAGTAAACTAACCAAATATGAGTTTCATATATCTGAGACATCGACCAAAACTATCTCTCGCGGTTTCTTTTCTTTCTGAGATACATCAAATGAGATACAACAAATAAGTGAGTGACATTAACTAATTATATGATAATTAAGAGTTGGAAATACTCAAATGTATACCTTATTTTTATTTTTAACGCCATGAAGTTTACGAATCCAATCGCCTCCACAAATCAATGCTTGTACTATTTTTGGATCTAATGAGGCACGATAAGTATCGATAACACGACCACTTGCGCTTAATGTAGCTTCTGATGCAACAGTTGTGATCGGAATAGCTAAGAAATGAGCTGCCATTTTTGATAGTATTGGAAACTTTATCTCATGGGATTTCCACCAATCCAAAATATTAAAAGAGATGGCGGAATTATCTTTACATAAATATATTCCCTCTATCAAATACACATCTAAGTCTGAGCTTTCTAAATCAAAAACATCAGTTTGTTTTAAGCGAGAATAATAATACGAAAACCATCTACTTGGACCTACCTGTTCTGTTTCACCTCCGTGACTAGAGGAATTTGAGTTACTCGTTGAACTTGTAGGTCGTACACGAAACAAGCGAGCATTCTCAGCATGTATCTCTCTTAAAATCTTTTTCAATTCTAGGTTTTTATTGAGGATTTCATTTGCATCATATAGATCCTTAAAGTATAACTCAAGCATAGTAAACTTACATCTCAGATCTAATAGAACCAATGCACATCAACATGTTGCTTTCATTCCAGTACTTATCAAACTTTTCTTTCATTTTTTCACCATTTTTCTTAGCCATTCACGTTCATCATTGAATTGCCTATCCAAAACTTGCTTGATATATTGCACCTCTCCAAAATATAAATTAGATGTTGGGTAGTCACTTCCTGATACGATGTTGGTGCAAGCATCAAAAGCTTCTAAGGTCTTATATATGGATTCTATTTTTTCCCAATCATCATCAGAGGGGCAATGTTTATATAACGGTTCCCTCACTTCATACATGGAAAATGCTTCTTTAAAAGTAATTGCAGTAGATAACATTTTGTATGTAGAGTTCCATCTAGTCTTACAATCCAATATAAGTTTTCTATCAGGCAAGTGAAGTTGTTGTGCTACTTGAGAGAAAACCATTAATCTTGCATCGCTAGCGTTTATATAACTTACACTAGCATGAACCTTTGAAACTATGTCTTTGATTACTGACAACCCATCTTGCATCATGAGATTTAAAATGTGTGCACAACATCTCACATGAAGAAATTTACCATCAAAAAATTTAGCATCACAAAATAAGTTTCCAAGTCTTCTATAGTGAGCAACTAAAATTTTCATTGCTGCATCATTTGCAGAAGCATTGTCTACATAAATCATCATGATTTTTTCTTCTATTTCCTACTCTCTTAGACATTTCAATATAGAGTCAGCAATCTCAATACCACGCCTAGGGGGAGGAATGTCCACAAAACTTAAAACTCTTTTTTGTAACTTCCAGTTGGCGTCAACAAAATGGCCAGTAATAACCATGTATTCAATGTTTTGGTTTTTTTATTTCCATAAATCAGTAGTTATACTTATCCTCTTAACATCCGCCAATAAGTTTTTTAGCTTCTTTTTCTCAATCTCATACACACTCATACAATCATTCTTAACAGTATTTCTAGTAATATATTCAGCTCCATGTTGCATACTTTTAAAAACTAAATTTAAACCATGTTCTTCGATAATACTAAATGGGTGTTCATGCATTAGTACCCAATGAGAAATTAATTCTCTAGTAGTAGTAGGATCATACTTACTTGTAGCAAGAATAGGAAACAAAGAAGAAGTGTCCTCATCAGATACCCGTTGAAAATTAAGAAGTTGTTATTTTCGGTCGGCATCTTTCTTCTGATGACAGTTTTTAAGATGTCGCGCCAGTGTTGTTGTAGTTCCCATATCAGGTATAACATAACACTCTTTATAATGAATACATTGTGCTCTTATATCATTATCAATCATAATCATATCGATCCACACCTTTGACTTGCAAGCTCTTTTTCTCTTCTTAAATTCATGTTCATCACCAAGATCCGTTGTTTGAGACTGGTTGTTCGAATTAGAACTATTAACGCCTAATTCAGGAGGATTGTTGTTCGTACCTGAAGCCATCTATGAAAGTTTTTTTTTGATTAATTGTTCTTCTAATGGAGGAAAAGAACTCGATAGAAAGAAGAATAAGAACAACTGACTTGATAGAGATTGAAGGGTTAAAGACATAGTACTTGATTATATTTATTGGGAATATGTGAAAATGATAACAGAAGTTAACGATTCATTGACCAAGAAGATAACTGTTGGTATTTTATATTTTTTAATTACTTTTGATTATATAAAAAAATTAATTCTATAGTAGCTTTACTATGAACAAAACCTAGACAATATGTAATGTCAAAAAGATTAGGTTTGTTTATGTAAAAAAATGTCAATAATATCTAATGTCAAAAAGATTGCGTTTGATTATGTAAAAAAGAATATGCAATGTCAAAAAGATTTGTCTAGTTAATTTAAGAATCGATTTTTAGTTGGCTTGGCCAAGCCATCAGGTTACGGTTCAACCGGTTTAACCGGCAACTCAATTGTGTTTTCAAAGACTCATAAAAGGCATCACATCATAAAGACGTAGACAATTTAAAAATTCGGATGGATGATCAAAATTCATAGACAATCGGTGAACATCGTAAACGAAGTTAGGGTACCCTCGAAAGCACCTTCAATAGATGTCAATAGCGTTTATATAAGGTGGCATATTGATTATGAACGAATGATTGGCTCTTGGTTAGAGTCTATAATGCAAGTGTAGTCCTTACCTATTATGTTTGTGATATACAATACTATGATGGATTGCATGAAAATGACATAAAACGTAACCAAGTTACTTTCGATAGATGTGGTTCTCGTTATATAAATGCGCAAATGACTTTTCATATATATCATACAACGATTGATTGTTTGAAAATGATATAGAAACGTAACCAAGTTAATTTTGATAGTCGATAAATGTGTTTCTCATTATACAAATGTAAAAATAACTTGTCGTGACAATACATGTGCTATATGAAAAATATTTGATAAACATTTTAGATAAAATGATTAAACTTATATTTATTTGATCATAAAATAATAAAAAACATATATAAATATTTTAAGTTTATTAAGTTAAGGCATTTTGATTTCAATACATAAATACATGTATTAATTTTTTATATTGACAATCTAATTGCAAAAGCAGCTTTTGCACAGTTGGTAGTGCATTCTATTTTTAAACCATTGGTCTGAGTTCGAATCCTACTATTTTCATACAATTAATATCGAAAAGCAGGAACTGCTATATGTCTAGGATTGGATCGTGAAGCTCGTTCGACTCGGCTCGTTCGGCTCGATTCTAAACGAGCTTTCGAACGAGCCGATCCAAAAAGTATAACTTTTGAGCTCGGCTCGCTAAGCTAAACGAGTTATAATTTTTGTTAGGGATCAAATTGAGCTCGATAATATTCGAACTCGAGTTGAGCTAAACGAGCCTAAGCTCGTGTAACTCGTTAATAGCTCAAATCGTTTACACCCCTACTTGCAAGAAAGAGGGTTTGAAAGTCTGCCCAACTTTACAAAGACAAACCCTTGAGACCAAGTTAAATCGACCTCAACTGCTAAATCTGATTTTTCTGAGATACGCTGTATCGGATGTGGTCCATACGCCGTATCAGGCACACAACACATGAGCTTATTTTCTGAAACAGTCCCTTTCCCAGGACGACTATTGAAATCAATGTGAATTATGAGTTGGTTGATAGCTTGGTTGTGGTTGTACCAAAGTTATAGGGAAATTGTTATACGCGTGAAACTATCCGTATTGAGTATGAATTGAAGCCTCCTAGATGTGGTACTTGTTCTATATCTGGGTATTTGTCGGATACCTGCCCAAAGACAACTAAGGAGGTCCATAGTTCAAACCTGAATGTGGATGACGAGGGGTTTTGTGGTGCTTAAACCTAAGTTTGCTTATCGTCCCAAAGACAAATCGTCTAAAGCTAAGGAGGGTGCAAAGAATAGGGCGTCTACATCTAACGAGGCATCTACAACAAAGGGTGGTAAGAGGGTGACTACGTCAAATCCTTCTGATGTTTTGAGTAAACGTACTGGACGTGAGTTCTGATCACATATATTGCTCAAGAGATTCCGTTCCAAAGGTGAATACTCAAATGACTGATAATAATGAGCGGGTTAATGAGGATATGGAGAGTGATGTAGATAAGGTTTATGATGAATTTGTTGTTCTTATGGCTAGTGGCATTGGTGGGGCAATGGAACACAAAGCATTCTACAAGGCTTCTGATATCAATCTTCATGGTCAAATTAGATTATACTTTATGTTTTAGTCAAATGTTTTCTAGTGTTTAGTTGTCTCTTCTTTTTAGAAGTGGAAGTATGTTGTTATATTAGCTTTACCGCATATGTAAGAGGCTGAGATGTGAGATGCACCACTCAAACGTTTTTAAAGTAATATATTCACCAGGTCTAAATTAAGCCTTTTTATCAACAAACAAAACATTCAAACCAGATAACTAGGCCTGTGTAAAACGACTACCACCTAGAGTCGATGATCATTCCCAATTGACATCCTATAATGCCATTTATCAAAATCATTGGTTATCATAAGTCAAAATCATTGTGGTAAGTTTTCTGTTGCTTATATGAACGAGCATCCTTCAGATCGAATAGGTCGCAAAGTTACGTGCATTCTTTGCTAAAATCTGAGACATAATACAATATCCACAATCTTATCTTTTCCAAAATAATTATTTTAAATATAATGCTTTGTATAGTTGTATTTTGTGTGTGATTCTTTTTGACAGTTACTTAAGCCTGGAAGGAGCTTTCAAACTACTACCTCTTACAAGAAAATGAATGCACCATGTCAATACTTAGTTTTAAAACAAACTTAGCTACTCAAATGTTCGGATAGCAACAGAATAGAAGCTAGAAGGCCCCGTATACAATTAGACAACAACAAGACTCAAGCTTGTAGCTAGGTTTAAAACTAGGATTAGATGTGCCAATCTTTTTACTGAGATCTTTATAGTCAATAAAAAAGCCTACACATACAAGTCTAAATTACTATATGAAATGTTATGAGACGACATTTTTCAAATCTCATATCTGGAACATTATAGCAGCCTATACATAGAGGTGTACAAACCGGGTTTTTTTCCATAACCGGTTAGTAACCGGTTACTAACCGGTTTTTGGCCGAACCCGGTCAACCCGGTTAGTACAAAAACCGGTTTCGGTTTCGGTTGGACTTTCAAACCCGAGAAACCCAATCGGTACTAACCGGTTGGGATCGGTTAGTAACCGGTTACGGTTAGAAAACCCGGTTACTAACTGGTTTTTATTTTAAGAAAGGAAAGTGTTGCTATTTGAATGTTTGATAATGAATCATGTTGTTATGAATTCAATTTTCATTTAATACTGGCCAGGGTGTTTTGTAATAGCCCATATGGTGATTTAACACAAGATATTGAAGCCACTGATTCAAATTGTATATTACTCCGCACAACTTATATTACAGCTCGAGTTTTCGTTTTTTTTTTGCCAAATCGTTTTATAAATAATAAATTCAATAAACTTCAACTTTTATTAAATAAACTAGTAATACATCAAACATAAACTACTTAAAACACAAACTAATACATTAAGCGATTTATTCATCGAAAAGCTAATACATTAGATAGAAGTCTTATTCGGAGTCACCGGAACCGGACATAGCTTGTTGTTCTATAACGATTTGTTCATCGGCAATATTGATTGGATAACCCGCTTCCAACTCGACCTTGTGTAATTGTTGTTCGATCTCTAAACAATCGCCTTCAAGATTTGAAGTGTGTTGTATACGTTCTTGTGCGTCTAGGTGATTCTTTAAGCAAATACACATCTCCAACGATGCCGGTGTTAGTCTTGTTCTTCGTATCGATAATACCCTTCCACTTAGAGAAAAAACGGATTCCGAAGCTACCGTAGAAGCTTGTACGCTTAGTAAATCTCGAGCCATAATCGATAGAACGGGAAATTGAGATTGCCTTCCTTTCCACCAAGACAAAATATCAAAGTTGTTAAATTCTTCTTGTTCCATAGAGCCCCCCCCCCCCCCCCCCCGGATTAGCCAATCGGTTACGGTATATCTTCCGAATTCGGTTTAGTATCGGGTGTTGTCACTCTATGAACGTTTTAACACTTTTTTGTCTTAAGGTATGGAATAAGCTTAGTATTCGAAATCATAGACGATGATGAGGAGCCGAAGTCGTTTTTGATAACGTTTTTGAACCATATTTTAATTATAATTAAATATCAAAATAATCTTTCTAAACATTTGTTAAATTTGGCTTTTGTTTTTCTTTTTTTTCCAATTAATGTCATTTTTCATTACAAATTCAAATCAATAGAAATCTTCTCGATAAATAGTTCCACCCCGCTAATGTTAAAGCACGGGTTCAATGCGGCGGCACAAGTAATTACCGGTGGGATTTCTTTGAAATATATTCTAAGTTTTTCTTTCATCGGTTTAACCATTAAGTCATATGGTGGACCACTTAATTTGAATTCGCTTATTTTTGTACACATTGCATAAAGGTGATGGAGTACCATATGACTCGTGGGATAATAAACACCCGATAATATAGTTGTTGTATCTTTAAAAACTTTGAGTAATTCGGTTAATTTTTGAATAATCTCCCAATTTTCGACGAAAAATGTTTCAAATTTTTGGGGGTATTTTTCAACAAGACCATCATGGGAAATACTCAAAGGAATTTTTTGGCGTAAAACACATTGAAACATTAAATAAGTCGAGTTCCATCTTGTAGGAACGTCCCAATTAGATGTTAAAAAAAATGGGGTTGTTTCGCTAAATTGCCTTATAATCTACGTATCTTCTTTAGGCCTTTTGAATACATTTTGCAACATTGTTTTAAAAGCGGTTTTTATAGACAATATTTCGGGTACTGCTATTTCGTCTTGCACAACCAAGTTTATGATGTGTGCAACACATCGACTATGATAAAAAAATGATGCGCAAATGTGGTTGGTATTTTAGAATTAGTCGATTGACGGCATTTGTATTGTTAGAAGCATTATCAAATGAGATTGAAAAAATATTATTTTCTATTTTAAAAGTTCCTCAGTACATCTCGTAACTACGATAATAATTCGTTGGAAACCCGTGTGAGGATAACCATAAGTTTCAAAAATCAATCGTACGCTTTCATCATTTGCCATAGATGCAGGGATCAACCCAATGCGCTAGGGTAAAACAAAAGTACGAACCGGGCAAAACTTATGAGGAGCCTGACCAAAACATTCGTTGTTATGTTTACACTGGATTTTAAATTTTTCAAAAACCGTTTTGAGTTCGAGTTTAGCCTTTTATCCAACCTTTCTAAGTGCTTCACGTCTAAGAGTAGCACGAACTACATGTGTATATCGCGGGTTGAAAGACATTTTTGAATGACAGTTAGTCAATCTCGGCGTTGTCAAGTGGTTGAACGGCAAACTTCTTGGAATCACAAAAGCTTGCAATTTGTTTGTCGACCCGATCCGCCTCGTACGCAAAAAGACCCCCCTCTCGTGACATAGACGATTGACCCGCATCCGGAACGATTTTGCGTACGGGGCAATACGGTTTTTCGAAATGTAGCCTCAACGTCGAGTTGGATGAGGCACTTATAAACTTACCGCAAAGTTTACAACGACCCTTCTTACTCCCATCCGACATCTTGCAAAGATCGTAATGTTGCCAAATATCTTTGTTTTGGGTTGTTTCTATGACCTCAACAATCATCAGTTCATTTGAAGAACCAACACCGACGGAAGTTGAAGAACTTTGCGTTGCCATTTTGTGAGCGATTTGTGAGCGTTTAGTGAGTATTTTTGAGAGTTTTGATTGTTGTAACTAAACCAAAAGCTACATGGGTATTTATACTAAATTATTTAGTGATATAAGATTCATTAAAGTAAAAAAAGGCTCAAAAAAATATGGTCGTTACTTACATTGTGCAGGTGATTGCCTGCTTTCTTCTCCTTTTACAGTAAGCATCCAACGTTTCAAAATATTAACCGGTTACCCAACCGACCCGGTTAGTAACCGGCTACCCAACCGGAAAACATTTAAATTCTATAACCGGTTAGTAACCACCGGTTATTCCCTAACCGAAACCGGTTAGTGTCAATAACCGGTGCTATAAATTACTATATGAAATGTTATGAGACTTGACATTTTCAAATCTCATATCTAGAACATTATAGCAGCTTATACACATAAGCATCAAAAGATAAAATCAAAACAAAGCACCCTCATTTAGACATGTAATTCATGATAACCATTCAATATCACAGGCATCAAACATCAACATACTTTAGAGTGAAACACCTGATAAGGTTTGGTGAACATAACAAAAGTTAACGAAAAAAAAGGTTAATGGCATATGATAGCAACGTACTTTCTCATTTGAGCCATTATCAGGCACGAACCCAAAAAAAGTACCACAATACTCATCCAACTTTCAAATTTTGATTCATTATTATACGTTTTAGAGTCATCTCTTGTACCGTTAGTCCTTTTGACTAACGACCGTTTGTAATTAACTCAAAAATATGTTTTCTTTTTCTTTTCTAATTATTTTTTAAATTTACTTATACACGTTAGTCCTTTATCCGTTTTTATATAATTTTTTTCCTAATTATCTTTTTCTTTTCTAAAAAATATGTTTTTTTTCTTGCACCGTTAGTCCTTTATCCGTTTTTATATAGATATATCTATGCATTTTTATACACGTATGATAATTAAATAATAAGAAAATTTAAAAAATAATTAGAAAAGAAAAAGAAAACATATTTTTGAGTTAATTACAAACGGTCGTTAGTCAAAAGGACTAACGGTGCAAGAGATGACTCTAAAACGTATGATAATGAATCAGAATTTGAAAGTTGGATGGGTATTGTGGTACTTTTTTGGGTTCGTGTCTGATAATGGCTCAAATGGGAAAGTACGTTGCTATTAAATGTCATTAACCCAACAACTGCAACAATTAAAAAAACCATCAACTGCAACAATTAAAAAAACATATAGTAGAAACGTTAGCCACATAGACAATAAACTAGCAAAAATTAGCTTAATGAATAAACAAGTAGCTCATGCAACAAACAACACTGACAGCTCATTGTAGGATCGTAGTATAATAATGCAGATAAACTGGAGTATTAAAAAACTCGTAAAGTTCAACATAGACCTAAAATTTAGCATAGACCCAATGAACCAATCATAGCCACTCATTTTTTAATCAAAATAATAAAAACTCACTTTCCATCTCTTTTTTTAAAATTAAATATCTCACAAACCGTTAATCGTTACGCAAAACAATACATACCATCGCGACGAGAATTAAATCATCTTTCTATAGAGGGGCACTTCTATATACTTTCGACGAAATTTTTTTTGAATTTTTTTTAGATACGTCTGGAAAAAATCACATGTGATTTGTATCACAAATCACATGTGATTTTATGAAATCAGATGTGATTTTATGAAATCACATGTGATTTGTATCACAAATCACATGTGATTTTTTCAGACGTGACTGAAAAAAAATCAAAAAAAAAGTTCTTCGAAAGTATATCGAAGTGGATGTCTACTGAAAGATAAAAAAAATACTCGTCGCGATGGTGTATTTTTTGTCGTTTGACGATTTACCGTTTGCAAGATATTTTATTTTTAAAAAAGATGTGGAAAGTGAGTTTTTATTATTTTGATGAAAAAATGAGTGGTTATGATTAGTTCATTGGGTATATGCTAAATTTTGGATCTATGTTGATCTCAACTCGTATATGTTTCAAATTTGCAATTCCTGAATTATCTTCATTCACATTTGTGGTCCTCACAGATTCAGAATACTTTGCGGTCTTTAATATAAGCAAATCACATTATAAAAAACATATACAGACTATTATCAGATATGCTGGTTAATTTCTATTTGTCTTAACCTGATGACAAATTATCTTAGTGACCAAGCAGATCAGAGGAATACATCAAAAAATCGTTATCACAAGAAACTCAAAACATGGCTTAATATTAGAAGAAAAGGGGTGATTGGTGCTTTATTGCATTTTGGCAAAGAAAAAAAAACCTCATGGATGCTTAGATAAGACGAACATATTACGGACAGGTGCTCGATTAATCAACCTATTCATCTGCCTAAGGCCATACACCCATATACTTTTAAGTTTTGTAGCCATCATTATTATATCATTCTTTGGCTCTCGCTATCACTCTCTTTTGACCGGTCTCCTTAATCTCGTTTATGAGGAAACTATTCCAGTTTAACCTCTTAGTGATTGATGCATGCTTAAAGGGTAGGATGTCGCTTTTGATCATTGATTCTGAGGATCAGAATTTTAGATCTGAACGCGTAAAACGAAGGAAGATACTTCCAGAAATAATTTGCCCCTCGCCCAGAAAGTCTGTAAAGAAGGTAAAAGCTCCTCCGATTGCATATAACAATATGCATTCAAAATTTTTCTGTCAAGTAGTATTGATACGGAACACTTGTTCAATAATGAAGAGCGGGCCCACTACAAAAAAAGTTGAATTTTCTATGGTTTTTTCTCCACGGTATAGTTGACCGTGGACTTTTTTTATATTGATAAAAAATTTGTCACATTTATATGAGTCACAAATCTTTAAAAAAATAATCCACACATATAAGCGTGTACAATTACAACAAAGCTACACTTAAAAGTGAAGAATTTTTTTTTATTAAAACGCCACACTTATTAGTGTAGACATTTTGACACTTTTCAACACTTTTAGGTGTGAATATATAATAATGTTTACATGTTTTGTAATTTTGTCACACTTTTAGGTGTGGACATTCAAAGAATGTTTCCACACTTTTAACTAGGGGTGAGCATAGGTCCAAGACCGGACCGGACCGGACCGAGGACAGACTTGGTCCAAAACGCCGGACCGAAATGGTACGGTCCGGTCCGGGTCGGTCTTTGGTCCGGTCCGGTCCTACACGGCGTAATCTTCGCGTTTTTGGTAAGCCCGGACCAGACCGGACCGGACCGAGACCGAAACTAACAAAAACCCCGAACCGAGGATCGGACCGCAGTCCGGTCGGTCTGGTTCGGTCCGGTCTTCCAGTCCAGTCCGGTCTCCGGTCCTATATGCTCACCCCTACTTTTAACTATAGGCATTTTGATAATATTTCATCACTTATATGTGTAGGAAAATTTGTCACACCCATTATTATCGCATATAGCAAAGTGTAGCCATTATAATTTTACACATTTTTAAGCGTGGACATTTAACCTTAAAAATATGGATAATTCAACTAATTTTTTGTAGTAGCCTAGTAGTAGATATTATTTCTACATATGATAGTCTTGGTTTCAATATAGATTATCTGGGGTTGCTAAAGTGATGTTGTCCATGTGTCTATTTGGCATGTGATGCACTACAAGAGCTTTACTAAAAGCCATCCTCAAGCGGTGACTATCATGTGGAGATCTCTTAGATGTATCAACTCAAAACATCTCAACAGTAATCAATGTTTAACATTGTGATGTTATTGAGAAAAGTTTGTTTTCATCCTTATCACATGATAAGCTCTATTTGCTTCTTTTTGTGTTCTTGTCATCGACATAATCGTGTGGGCTTGGGACCAATTTAGCACGTACGGATTCATGTAGGAATTTTTTTGTGGTGTGTGAATGGTTTGTAATATGGATATCAATCTGAATCGTGTTATCACTTTCAGATTAAAGTATCTTGACCCTATATGCCTCGGGTTCACGAAATCCTCAATCGGATAAGACAGATTAGCAATCGAAATCTAAGGCACGAGAAACCGATCAGAAAACCTTAGAATATTATATGATGTTCTATCTTGCAAATGAGACCTTAATCTGGTTATAAGTAACCATAAAAAACTGGTTATTTTAACCACCGAAAAGTGGTTATTTTCTGTTATTTCCCAACCATCACAATGGTTATTAAAAGACACTAAGTAACCACCGAAAAGTGGTTATTTTCGGTTATGGCGGATCTAAAGATACGTTTTAGAGCCATCTCTTGCACTGTTAGTCATTATTCTTTGTATACTCCCCATTGACCCTGCGTCTTTATCGTGGCTATATCAAGCTAACTATGACGACTGTGCACTCCACACCTCCTTACTCGTCTCGAGCTAAACTTGAATAAAGCCATTGGTCTCAAGTAAAACATAATTACCTAAAATAATAGTTGATAACACTAAAATTACCAACATTCCTCCCTCATTTTAGTGTATATGGTAATCCCTTGATTTACTAGAATACACAAAATGAACCAAACTCATGCATAAATGAAAATGCCACGCTGGATTTGCATTCTTCTACTTAGTAATATACACATTTCAAAAATCGAATGGAATATCCGAAGATAAATTCTACAACATAATGTTTACTGTTTATACTCTCAAGTGTATAACTTGACACTGTTTATATTAGCCATGTGTAACATACCTTTGTTGTGCATTATAAAAGCCAAGTCCATAGCTTCTTGAAAGTGGCTCTAAATTCCCATGCTCACATGGTAGTCCTTTTATTCTTGCACACTGCACATGCAAATTTTTTTTCAAAAAAAGAACCTATAAGAAGTAAACTTCAACCTACTTAATTGCATAACCGAGCACATATCTTTGGGATGAGTTATGTTAATGTGCTTCCAATCACTAAAAATGACGCCTTTACACATTGAATTCAGATCCTAGCGTTAGCTTATGATAGCGTTAGCTAGAAGAGAATTGGGTGTCTCATCGTTAGAGATTTTGATGAACTTTAATCCCATCCCACTAGCCGACTTGTGCACTAAATCTCAAGCTAATCCTTTTGTCAAGTGACCCGCCATGTTTTGTTGAGATCGAACAAAATCCACAGAAATCACTCTATTTATAATGAGCTCACGAACCATACAGTGTCTAACACCTAAGTGTCTAGACTTTCCATTGTATATTTAATAATATGCCTTAGCCAAAGTGGTTGCACTATCACAATGAATAGAAATAGAAGAAATTGGTTTTGGCCACAACGAAATCTCATATATCAGATTCCTCAACCATTCTGCCTCTTTGCTAGTTGCTGATAAAGCTACAAACTCTGCTTCCATTGTTGAGTCAGTAATACAACATGAAATGGCACATCCACCAAGCAAAAATACCCAACTAGTTGTAGAAGTATGATCTTTTGAATTACTTATCCAACTTGCATCAGAATATCTTCTAAAACTGAAGGAAACCCAACATATGACAAACAAAATTCATGGTTTTCGTTAAGTACTTGAATACACGCATTATAGCATGCCAGTGGTGAGACTAGGATTACTAGTGTATCTACTTGATTTACCCACAGCATAAGCAATATCTGGTCTTGTACTTGTTATTGCATACATCAGGCAACCAAGGAGAAATTTGGTCTAGTGTATCTACTCAATTAACCCACAGCATAAGTGTTGATAGAAATAATGCCTAAAAACGTTATTAATATTTTCCGATCTCACTACATTTTGATAATCACAAAATGTAAAAACGCTCAATGTAAAATTAAACATAAACAAGTAATTAGTAGTAAATTTTCATTTTGAAAATTTAATCACTTAAAGGTATGATTAAATAAATGCTTAATGCATTTTATGATCAAATGAATTTTTATTCAAATTCACATTTTTTTATAAAATGTTGCAAACATTTTTATAACTTTTACAAAACATTTTTTACATTTAAAAGAAATGTTTTATTCAAAATAAATTTTTTGAATTCAAATTTTCTACCTTAAAACGGCTAGAAAACACCTCCCATGGAAAAGACAAAAAAGGGAGCGTCTTGGTCTGGGCGGCCCCCTTAGTGATAAGGGGGTCGGCCATAGAGCTAAGGGGGCCGGCCAGACAAAAAGCTCCCCAACTTTGCCTATAAATACTAGACTGTTCCCTACTGATTTTCTCACCTCTTGCACACGCATTCTTTCTGTTCTAAATCAGTTTATACTTTCCTTTCATTCCTTTGATCATTAAATCATAAGCTTTGTTTCCAAGTGATCCAAGCTTAGATCCTCAAGTGCAAGAAAAGAATACTTTCTATCATCAAGTGAAGAAGTATTATAGTTTAGTGTGTTCTTGTAACATAGTTACAATTGTATTATATCTTGTAAATCATTTGTATATATTGTTAAAGGTGTGTATAGTAGTTAGATTGTTGTGATCATAGGAAGGTTAGTTAGATCGTGGTGATCGACAAGAGTTTAGATAGATCGGGGTGATCTTGTTAGTGTCTAGGTGAAGTGTAGTGAAGTTGTGAAGGGTAGTGAAGTTGTGAAGTGAAGTGAAGTAGTGAAGTGTAGTGAAGTAGTGAAGTGTAGTGAAGTTGTGAAGTAAAGTAAAGTAGTGAAGTGAAGAGAAGTTGTGAAGTAGTGAAGTGAAGAGAAGTTGTGAAGTAGTAAAGTAAAGAGAAGTTGTGAAGTGAAGTAAAGTTGTGAATTGTTGTGAAGTAGTGCGGTTAGTATTTTAGTCCTCAAAATACAAAAGTTGTGATAGATTGGTTCTAGCTAGGATTAGAACTCGACATTTGGCTTAGTGTCAGAAATCGGTGTAAGCTTAGTTGTGTACGGTTTTCTCCGCCTAAAGGGAGCTTGTTGACATAGTGAAGAAAACTCTCGAGTTTGGTGCTCGGGGAGTGGAGTAGGGCGAAGAGGTGCTTCGTTATCGAACCACTATAAATCCTTGTGTTGTGGATTGATCTTTCTAACTCTTATCTCTTATCTTGCATATTTATTACATATCTTGTTTATTTAGTTATATTGTTCATATTGTTCACATATTGAATTACATAAATTCAAATCTAAGTTTTTATAACCAAACTATACATTAAATTAAAAAGCGATAAACTATTCAACTCCCCTTCTAGTTTTCCACAATTGGTATCAAAAGCCACGTCAAACAAGATTTTTAAATTAAACTGTGTTTTAAAACTTGAATCGATCTATGGAATCGGAAAAATAATTAGAATGGAAATCTATGCAAAGATCACCACTATTTGAAAGTGATGGATTTATTTATTGGAAAATAGATTCGAAACTTATGTGAAATTCTAGATCTTTGGCATATTATTACCTATGGTGATTTTCCTCCTATTCAAAATAATCTCGAAACTAAAAAGGATGAAATAGTACCATTTGAAAAACAAAGCGATGATCTTAAAAAGAGACTTGCTAAAAATAATAAAGCTAAAATGGTAATCTATAATGTTTTTCCATGCAAAGAATACGAAAGAATTTTTATGTGTAAAACCGCAAAATAAATTTTGAATACTTTATTAATCACACACGAGGTAGAATAGTGTAAGTCGATAAAATAAGATAAAAATTAGATCTTCTTTTCAACAATTTGAACAATTTACGAGTCGAAAGAAGATCCAATGGATTAATGATTTTGCTGATTTAACACTATTATTATTAGTACTAAAATGCCTTGAAGAGGTTTTTCAAGCAAGAACTTATGTTAGGAAATTTCTATTAGGGCACTTCTTCCCAAATGACGCGCAAGGTATAGGTATTGTAGAGTTCAAAAGAATTTGACATCGTTAGCCACTTGAACGAACTTATTGGAAACTTAAAGTTTATGAAATGATAATAAGAAAGATTCGAAATGGTCAAAAGGCAAAAAGGAGAACAACAGTTGATCTCTGGCTGTTGTAAGGCAAAAGGAATCTAGTGATGAAGATAGCTCGACCTCCGAAAGTGAAGACGAAGAATACGCCATGGCCGTAAGAGAATTCAAGAAATTCTTCAAAAGACGAGGACGATTTTTAAGACAACTACGAGATGAAATAAAGTCATTGCAAAGAAGTAGAGACAACAAAAATGGTAAAAGTGAAAAAAATGCTTTAGATGTGGAGATTCAAATCATCTAATCAGATGATGTGTGCTTAAACACACATTATTTATAACCCGGAAAATACTATTAATTGGACTAAAAACATGAAATATGCTTAATATTATTGCAAATATATTTGGTTTGTGTTTTTATGTCTTGCAGGTATAAAGGATTGAAAACGAAGTAAAAACGGAGACTTTCGGTTAAGATTTGAAGACGTTTACGCGTTACTCGAGATCAAGACGAAGTCGTTAATATTTCCCGAGCATGCCATTGGAAAGAGGACGGAAATTCGAGTGCGACGGTGCCTTCATCTCTTATTGGGCTGGTCCGACTCCATTTATATGGGTCGGACCGACCCATACTCATTTAAGACTAAAGTTAAGCAACTACTTACATTCAAGCCCATTCAAAATGTCCAGTCAAAACCCATAGCCCAAGATTATGCTATGGAATGGCCCCCCAACAGTTGAGTGATGTTGCTTAAGCTCGGCCCAATATGTTAGAAAGGAAAATCTTGGCCCATGAAAGAAAAGCCTACTAACTGCTTTGGTGCGACGCATCAAAAAAAAGAGAGTTATAAAGAAAAAAGAGAGGAGAAGCAGACGTATCTATCTTATCTTCATTTTTTTTAACTTTTTCGTTTTTTTTATTTTTTTTCTTTATTATGGTACCTAGCGTAGATAAGCAGCAGACGAAAGGCATCATATCTCATCCATTATTTTTCTTTTTTTGTCACTACTGTTCGTTCTATTTTTGTTTTTGTTTTCGTAGCAATAGCGTAGATAGAAAGTAGAAATATGGCACCAGATTTGTTTTCTAGCTTTCCATCCTTTGGAGCGGTATTTTTCTAGTTCTTGTCTTATTATATTTTTTTGATTTATTTAGGCTAGTAGATCAGAATCGTAGTATGATTCCAAATTATGTTGTTTGAACTGTTTCGATTGGGTTGAAGAAGTATTACAGTGTTGGTTTAATGTCGGAGCTTATGGAGTTGGGTATTTTGGTATTCGCTACTATGCCGTCTCTCTCGTTATTAATCCGAATTTGGTGACCTCTAGTACGGGTTTCATCTTTACCTTATCTCTTTATTTTATTTTTTTCCCTATCTTATTGCCATGTTTAGCTTAGTATGATCGTTATTATTGTTATGCTTAGTTTAGTTGCCATGTTTAGCGAGTAGATTTTTATATGCTTGTTAAGTAAGTTGGTAAATAGTGAATTAAGTATGAAATTTAATAAGTGACTAGTGATTAATAATTTGAAAAAGTTATTTAGTTTAGTGTTTTATTTAGTCGAACGGGCAAAAACCGCAAGATTAAGTAGGCATTAAACTAGTAATTAATATCTTGTTAAAAAGTTGTTTTTCTATATCACAGCCAACGTTTGTGGAAAGATTATTTAGTAGGATATTAATTCGTCTTAAGATCTGAAAACTTCACACTTAAGAAATCTATCCCTTTACTTGGACACTTCTTTTTTGTCTATATTATATTAGTCATTCTTATTAGCTTGCTTAATATTTAGTATAATCTAGTTTATCGCTATCTTTAGTTTTAATTAAAAACCAAAAATTAAATGATATTCAAGCATTAAATTAGAAACATAAACGTAATTTTCAAATTCAACTCTCGTCGGGATACGACTCCCCCCCCCCCCCCCCCCCCCCCCCCGGGAAATTTATTTTACTTTTTCTAAAAGTATTTCTTATTTCTAACGGAGATACTACCGTATGGTTTTGATACTAGCTGAAAAATGAAATATATTGATCTTGCTGTTTTACTGGTTGCTAATAATACTGTATGGTTTTGATTTTGATGCAGTTCGACAACTTGTATGGATGTCGTCACTCTCTCCCCGATGGTTTGATGAGAGCCACTGATGTCATGATCGCTGGAAAGGTCGCTGTTGTCTGTGGTTATGGGGATGTCGGAAAGGGTTGTGCTGCTGCCATGAAACAAGTTGGTGCTCGTGTCATTGTAACAGAAATTGACCCCATCTGTGCCCTTCAGGCCACCATGGAAGGTCTTCAAGTCCTCACCTTGGAAGACAGTTTTCTTAGAAGCCGACATCTTTGTCACCACTACCGGTAACAAAGACATCATCATGGTTTCATCTGTTTCTAAAAGTTACTTTGTCAAAATAAAAAGGGACACTGAAATACAACAAATGAAACAAAAACTTAAACTACTTCAAGAAGATGGCAATGACGAAGTGTTAGACGATATAGAAGTAGTAAACGAGGAGGACGGCATCAAGTCTATCTTCACTGACAAATTTGAACCCATGTCAGAGATTGAACAAAAAGCTGAGAAACGATATTCATGCTGCACTTGATGAGAATCTTGATTTCTGGTTGCGCTTCAGCTCTGCATTTCATCACGTACAGAAATGCAAGACAGAAGTAGAAGATTTGCAGCAAGAGATTATAAAGGTGAAAGCTAGGATGTGAGGGGAAGTCAAGCATGAGATCAGAAATCAATGCTATATATAAACACCTTAAAGAGATACAAAATGAACTTACAATATGGTTAGAGCAAAGTGTGTTACTGAAGAATGAACTACAAAGAAGATGCTCATCATTATCCGACATCCATGAGGAAATAACGGCAGCTTTAAGGGAAGGTGTTGAAGAGAACGAAATCAAGTTTAGCATACATGAGGCTGCAAAGTTTCAAGGTGAGGTATTCAACATGCAACAAGAAAACAGGAAAGTCAATGAAGAGCTTGAAGCGGCATTAGACCATGTAATCGCACTGCAAGTGGAAACAGAAAAGACTCTAAGAAGGTTAGAGGATGAGTTTGTCCTTTCTGATAATAGTCGAGACCAGAAGCAGTCACAGTTAACGAATTTCTCACATGTTCCCTTACGCTCTTTCATCTTTGGGGTTAAGTCAAAAACGCAAAAAGCCTCCATTATGACGTGTATAAACCCTCATAAGAAATTTACCGCATCAAACAATGACAGTATGTAAAAATTATTTTATATTTCGGGAATTTTCGTATACAGATTCCAAATGAATATAGATTCCATATTTCTCATAAATATATATTGTTATAGCCATTGACTTGGTCAAGGAATGTGGAGTCTGACAATCAGCAAATCAAAGTGGTAAGTAGATAAACCATATGTATTCTGCTGTAAGTGTTGCTGCTCACCATAATGTTAAATTAACTATCTGCCCATTACAATCAGTTTCTTAGTATTTTTTTTCTTATATTGCAATTTTTTAAAGACATTTTATACATTGCATTTAACAAAAGATAAGCAACCTATGTAGGTTTCTACCGTGGCTTGCCCTCCAACCCTCCAAAACCTGTGTGAGAAATACCCCAGGTAAAATATTACTCAAACTGGAAAACCATTGACTCATGATCACTTATATCTTTATTATTAATGTCAATGCAAATGAAGCACATATATCTCATAGAGGATACGCTTACCTTGAAGCTAAAGGTTATGCGAAGGAAAACAGACAACCACTCCAGCATGTCATTGAAGATGGCTTTACTTTTGGAGATATATTATATATATGTGAAATTCAATGGGAAGATCTAATTTCCAAGGAAGAGATTGGGCATGGTAAGGTTGTTTTTTTGGATGGGCTGGTTGGGTAACATTTCAAGCTGGATAACATGTCAAATTGGGTACAGGTCGAATGGGGCAACTCTTTGGTATTGTTCAAGTTGCATTATATTGATCCTAAACACTGACTACCCTCACCATGTTTCGTTCCAATCTCCATCTTTATATTTGTTTCCAAGATATTAAAAGGTTAATTTCTAACGTTTTTAGGGTTATTTGCTTGGGTATATCGTGGACTTTGGAATGGATCACTAAAACCTTAATACCCTAAAGTTGTTCCATACTTATATTCCATGCTTAAAAATACACATTTAGTAATCTAGGCCTTACGATCATATTGTTTCTCTTTTAATCAGGTTGCGGTTAAAGTTTATTTCCGTAATCAATACAGCGAGAAGGTTTAGCTGGACTACAATAAAGAGGCAAGTGGAATTAACCTCAGACTAAAGGTTTTCATTCATTTCAAATATAAAAGTAGAGTATTCCAAATTATTGATATTATGAAAAGACTCCGTCATCCAAATGTACTACTTTATATGGGGTTCGTATGTTCACAATATCTTATTTACCTTTTTCATGTATCACACAATTATTTATGTTTTGTTGATTCAGTAATTAATATGTTCGTATTTTTTAAGGTTGTTTACATACTCATTGTTTTTCAAGTATAATTATGAAGCTTACCCGCCCATTGGCGGGTAAAAAATGATAACTTATATATATTTTTTAAACTTAATGTACAAGTTTTTTAATGTTTTGTCATGTACAATTTTTAATAAACTAAATACAAATTCTATAGTTACATCAAAAACCATAAAATATACTAAGTAATTACATAAACAAATTGACAAACATTGCTACTATGCTTAAAAAAACTTTGTATAATATACAATTTTTAAAAATCAATACTTACAAAAAAAATATAAACAAAAATTACAAGTCATGCCCGCCCATCGGGCGGGCTTAGCCACTAGTATATATATATATATATATATATATATAATATTATATCAATTTATATAGTAATAAAAATATATATATATAATTATCAAATTATATATATATATATATCTACTAAATGATGAATAAAAAAGAATAATGAAAAAAATGGAAAAAATAATGAAAATATAAAAATATATAAATAAGTAGGCCCGTAGAATTAGGTAGCTTTTGACTTGACCGAGTTTTAAACTCTAACTTTCCCCTTAGCTTTCGAAACTTAGCGTTTGCTTGACTTTAAAATTTTGTAAAGAACGAAAAATGATAGAGTTGAATATAAGTTAGATGCTAAGCGTGGAGTAGTTGGATCTCTTTAGAACTCATAGAGGTTAATTGTGGCTTTTTGCTCCCACCGACTTAATAAACGTTATAATTGTTAAATAAATAAAGTTACTTTGGTTTTTGCGATTCTTAGTTTAAATCCCTTCGTAGAGATTCCTTCTGGTGAAAGTAAGGTACACATCGATGTTTTGTCAGTGTTGTGGGGAAATAGACTCATGGACCATGGTCGACTCGCATACCGATGTGGCAGTTGTTAAAAGACCACAAGACTTGAAATTTGCATAAAATAATAATAATGTGATAAACCGAAGCCGAAATAAGACCACTACCTCTTGCCGGCTCACAACCGATGTGGTAGTCGTTTAAAGGGTGGCGGTAATAATAATAATAAAAACTGTGGGCTGATAAAAGTTTACTGCCTCTTGCCGGCTCACAACCGATGTTGCAGCCTTCAAAAAGGTCGAGGATCACCGAGGTCGAAATAAGACTCCTGGACCATGGTCGGCTCGCATACCAACGTGGCAGTTGTTTAAAGGACCGAGGTTATCTAAATAAAGCCTTCGTCTCTGGACTCGTAGTTGAGTTGTTTCGGATGAAATAAAAAGGATAACCCCTAAATCATGCGAAATTAGAACATTAATGTGGACCTTATTCTCACCATATCGTCTTTTTAAGAAAAGATTTCAAACTAATTATGGTTTAAACCGGGTTTACTTTATATTAATAAGGAAATAATTTATTCGTCATCAATAATAATGATAATAAAATCCTTAGAGGATTTAGGAATAATGGGAGCAAAAAGTTAAGTTTATACTTACATAATTAGCATTTATGAGTAGTGTTAGCATCTATTCTTATATTTGGCTGTGATATCGTTTTAAGCTTAGTTTGGGGATTGTGAAAAGTCGAGGATGACGAACTCTCGTTCTTAAAGCCTTTTAGATAAATTTTATAAAAAAATTTATCTTAGTTTTTATCTATTATTGAAAAAGTGGTTAAAACGGGGGCGCTTTCAAAATAAATGATTTTTAAACCTTTTAATGGACCTTTTATGTTCTTGTTTGATTGCGAGGGGTCATAAGTTAAAGGGGAATAAAATTATTTATTTTCGGGCGTGTTTTATAAATATTGCGTGTAGGACTAGCAATGGCTTAATGTGTGGGAATTTGATGTGTGCTTAAACACACATCATTTATAACCCGGAAAACACTATTAATTGGACTAAAAACATAAAATATGCTTAATATTATTGCAAATATGTTTGGTTTGTGTTTTTATGTCTTGCAGGTATAAAGGATTGAAAATGAAGCAAAAAACGGAGACTTTCGGTTAAGATTTGAAGACGTTTACGCGTTTCTCGAGATCAAGACAAAGTCGTTAATAT
Source organism: Tanacetum coccineum (assembly GCA_026074375.1). Taxonomy (NCBI): domain Eukaryota; kingdom Viridiplantae; phylum Streptophyta; class Magnoliopsida; order Asterales; family Asteraceae; genus Tanacetum; species Tanacetum coccineum. Next base: position 32,849 of record BQNB010052267.1, read on the forward strand.
TTCCCGAGCATGCCATTAGAAAGAGAACGGAAATTCGAGTGCGACGGTGCCTTCATCTCTTATTGGGCCGGCCCGACTCCATTTATATGGGTCGGACCGACCCATACTCATTTAAGACTAAAGTTAAGCAACTACTTACAATTCAGCCCATCATATTTCCAACTCAAAACCTAGCCCAAGATTATGCTATATGAAGCTGCGGCCCAGTTATGATTATCTTGGCCCAACAGTTTGACGTGAAGCTTGCAAAGCTCGGCCCAATATGTTAGAAAGGAAAATCTTGGCCCATGAAAGAAAAGCCTACAAACTGCTTTGGTGCAACGCAGCCAAAAAAAAGAGAGTTAAAAAGAAAAAAGAGAGGAGCAGCAGACGTATATATCTTATCTTCATTTTTTTAACTTTTTTGTTTTTTTTCTTTGTTATGGTACCTAGCGTAGATAAGCAGCAGACGAAAGGCAACATATCTCATCCATTATTTTTCTTTTTTTGGCACTACTATTCGTTCTATTTTTGTTTTTCTTTTCGTAGCAATAGCGTAGATAGAAAGTAGAAATATGGCACCAGATTTGTTTTCTAGCTTTTCATCTTTTGGAGCGGCATTTTTCTAGTTCTTGTCTTATTATATTTTTTTGATTTATTTAGGCTAGTAGATCAGAATCGTAGTATGATTCTGGATTCATTGTTGTTGATGTTTCGATTGGGTTGAAGAAGTATTACAGTGTTGGTTTAATGTTGGAGTTTATGGAGTTGGGTATTTTGGTATTCGCTACTATGTCGACTCCCTCGTTATTAATCCGAATCTGGTGACCTCTAATACGGGTTTCATCTTTACCTTATCTCTGTATTTTATTTTTTTCCCTATCTTATTGCCATGCTTAGCTTAGTATGATCGTTATTATTGTTATGCTTAGTTTAGTTGCCATGTTTAGCGAGTAGACTTTTATATGCTTGTTAAGTAAGTTGGTAAATAATGAATTAAGTGTGTAATTTAATAAGTGACTAGTGATTAATAATTTGCAAAAGTTATTTAGTTTAGTGTTTTATTTAGTCGAATGGACAAAAGCCGCAAGATTAAGTAGACATTAAACTAGTAATTAATATCTTGTTAAAAAGTTGTTTTCAATATCAAGCCAACGTTTTGATGAAACGATTATTTAGTTGGATATTAATTCGTCATTAAGATCTAAAACTTCACACTTAAGAATCTATTCACTTTTACTTGAAAAACATATTTTTCTTTATATATTTTTCATCTTATTAGCTTGCTTAATATTTAGTATAATCTAGTTTATCGCTATCTTTAGTTTTAATTAAAAACCAAAAATTAAAAGATATATTCAAGCATTAAATTAGAAACATAAACATAATTTTCAAATTCAACTCTCGTCGGGATACGACTCCGGGAGATTTAATTATTACTTTTTCTAAAAGTGATTCTTATTTCTAACGGAATACTTAATATTATATACATACGGCTAGTACGTGTTGTTGAAAATTAGGTGAATTTTATGGAAAAGTATCATCAAAGTTTTGATTGGCTCATAGAATATCAATTGTTGACATTGAAAAGTCTCATGAGGACCCCCACAGCGAGTACAACAAAGATATTGTTGTGAAAAACTTGGTGAAGTTTGTGGAAAATTATTGTCAAAATTTTGATTGTAACACGGTTTCGGCTCATAGACAAGCGAGACTTGTGGTAGACAATCGTAACCATAATGAGCATCGTTTCCGCATAACTCACAAGAATACATATGGGGTTGTGGAGGGTGGTTGAAAAAGTTTGGAGAATCATTGAAAGAATTCGGATTTGGATCATTGACGAATAAATTTCCAGCACAACATATAGAACAAACTTCATCCATATAATTTCTTCTACACCGCACACAAGTACACTGTCGACAAAATAAACCGCCAAACGGACCTCTACACTTGAAACAACCACATCGGTTGTATGACGACATTAGAATTAAAGAAATAAGAGGATAAAGAAGATAAGAATTAAACGAAATAAGAGGATAAAGGAGAATATTTTTATATTTTTATAAAGATAATAAAAATAAAAATATTTTTGGAATTTTTTAATATTTATAAAAGAAAAGGAAAAAATAAAAATAAAATAAGAAGAAATTTTTTTTGGATTTTTATATTTTTAATAAGTACGAAAATAAACTTTCCGAAGAAATGATCTTCAAGGCATCAACTTCGAAACACCACGCGAAAATCGTACAACTCTCCCCGGCAGCGGCGCCATTGTGATAAATGTCAAACGCGTGTCGTAATAATATATATAGTATATCCCGTTAGATAAGAAAATTACTTTAGGAAAAGTAATAGTCCATCTTCCAAGTGTCGTTTCTACGGCGAGAGATGAATTGAAATCCATGTTAATGTTTTGAAAAAAAAAATGCTTGATTATCTTTTAAGATTTTTGGTTTTAGAAATTAAACTACTTTTTAGAAAACTATATTTAATACTAAAAATTATACTAATATTAATACAAGAATTATACTAAACAATTAAACTACGAGAATTAAGCTAAAATGAACTAAAAGATTTGTAAGATGAAAATGCTTGCTAAGTGATGTGAAAAGGTTCATTAAGTGTGAATTAAGGTTAATTAACGAATTAATTTCGTTAGAAAAGATAATTATCTCACAACGTTGGTTTATTTTGACAAAAAAAACCTCTTAAAAAGATATTAATTACTAGATGTGTAGTTTGACTATTTCTCCGGCTTTTGCCCTTTAAAATATTCAAACTATAAATCTAAATAATCGAAGATTATTAATCAATTAAACCTTTTTCAAATCTACACTTAATTCCCAATTCACAATATCACTTAACAAGCACTAATTAAACTACTTACTACACATGATGATCAAATAAACAAAGCTAAACATTTTATACTAAGCTACACTAATTAATTGAAAAAGGTTAGAAAATAGAACCGAATTGAAAAGCCGCAAATAAACGATAACACCCGATTTATTTAGCTAAAACAACTAATCAAAGTCGGTCCAGCTAAATAAACCCTTAAGCTCCGGCCTAAGCGGTTGGATCCGGTTCAAGTCACAAATCAACAAACGTAGGATTAAAAAGTATAAAACTATTTTTTTATAAAACTTTCTATTATTAAAATCTATTTTTAATTAAAAACTAATTTTTTTTTAAACTATTAAAACTGATTTGTAAAATCACTAAAACCACAAACTGATTTCAAAATTTCAGTTTCATAAACAAAGATTTGGGCCCAGTCCGATGGTAAAAACAGATTCCAAACAGCCCAAATCTAATTAACCATAACCCAACAATACAAACCGAACTGCCCAGCAGTTTAAAAAGCCCAGTCGAGTTTTAGTGTAGCAATTTTCAGATTTGCAAAATAATAAGCTGTTTGAGATTAGATTTAGAAACTAAATAACTATATGAGGTTTATGAAAACAGATTTAAGTTCTAGTATAAGTAGAAGACGATTTAAGCTAGGTAGATTTTAAAAATAAGCTAAAATGAAATAAGCTTATTAATAAGCTTTCAAGATCCAAAGAGTATCCAAGCTTAAGAAGATAAGCCGTGAAAATAAGCACTAGGATTTGCTCTATTCAGATCTGAAACAAACTTATAAAACAAGCTAATAAGCTAAAACGATTTTGAAATTATAATAAGCTAAAAGTGGCTCTCGAAGTTCAAGGAGGATATAAGCTCAATGAATAAGCATTCGTCCCTTCCTTTTTGCCTTCGAATCGAGCCAAAACAAGAAATAAGCTATAAGCTGAAAAACAGTTTATCACTAGTAAGCTAAACCCAAAAGCTTATTTAAAAACTTATTGAGCCGTGGCTTATCAAGAGAATACAAGATCTTTTTTTTTGAACATCAGCTTTATTAAACGACTAGCAAGGAGCTAGAATTAGACAATTACAAGATACGGGTTTTTGAGCCAATCGATCCATTTGAACGAGGCTTTACATCTAAACTTACACCAATAATAAGAATTAGAAACAATGTTATCAAAAATCCTCGCCTGTGAAGGAGTATCCTTCTCGAAAAGAATCTTGTTACGGAACATCCAAACCGACCACCATAAACAATAGAAGATGCCTTCGAACACCGCTTTGAGATTTGCCTGAAGCCTAAGAGATACCAACCAAGTGTACCATTCCTCATAAGAAGAAACATCAACGTAATCCACATTCCACCAAGACGATATTTTCCGAGCCAACTGTCTAACCAAATTACATTGGAAAAAAATATGACAAGAAGATTCCGCCCCACTGTTACAAATAGGGCAAACTATCGAGTCAATTTCAATACCGCGACGAGATATATTCATTCTAGTGGGCAGGCCATCCATTTTTATTTTCCAAGCCATGATGTTCACCTTAAGAGGCACAGATTTAACCCATCTCGTAGCCGAGTGAATAACAGGAAAACAATTAGCATCAATCACTTGCCGAATAGACTTCACCGAAAACTCCCCTGAATTTTCAAGCGACCAAACGTACCTGTCAACAGCAGATGAGAGGGTAATCGTGCTAACCAACCTAGAGAGATTGTCGAGTTGAAATTCTTCCACACCACTTCTCGGATTCCGACGAAAGGAGTTAACTAAACTGTAATCAATCAGTTTCGTGTAAATAGTGTAGAAAATCGTTTAGCCCATCTAGGATCGTTTTACAGATAATATTGAACACGCAGCGGAATAATAAGAAAGCAATATTATCAAACAAGATTTTTCATTGAACGATTCCTATTTACCCCAACCTATAACTTGGGGTTACACCAACTACTATGGTGTACTAACTAACTAACTAATATACAAAGCACACACACTTTGTAATCAGACTCTCATTGGAGAAGTCTGTGTT
>BQNB010052268.1:0-40579 GCA_026074375.1 Tanacetum coccineum
TAGTGTTTGTGAGCATCCCTAATCTCTTTTTGATGTTTATTTTTGTTATGTATGTATTATATTATTTTTATGTATATTATGGAATCCATAAGAATAAAGTTAAGATTGATATTGAGGTGTTGGAAATTATTTGGATATGTTAGTGGAAGGAGATAGGCTAGTTAAGTGTATTTGTGGAGTTACGATATGGTGAAATTGGTAATTGATATGGTTTTTGTATTGGGTTGTTTTATGCAGAAAAGTACAGCCCGTTTTTCAGGGTCGTAAAAATGATAAAGTTAAAATTTTATTTAAGATTATGGTAGAGCTTGTCAAGACGATCGTTTCCATATATGGATCGCCCCATAACTCCTAAAAACGAAGTTTTTACGGCGATATGAAACTAGGAAAATGGTTATTGAAAATTCAGTTTTTGGGTATAAATGGTTGCTGTCAGATTTTTGCGAGGGCATTTTCGTCACTTTCGAGTCCGTTTCGGCCTTCAGCCGAAACACGAAAGTTGTTCGGAAAGCTGTTTTACTGCCTCGCGAGGTCGATCGAGTCTAAAATCGAGTAAAAATGGGTCTAAAAGGGAGGGCAAAGTCTGAGTTTTTCACTTTGTACAAACTGCATCAGATCTGATGCAGGGGCGTTTTCGTCCATTTCTGTCGATTTTCGGGTCTCGGCTAAAACTAAAAAGTTGTCTGGAACGTCGTTTTACGTCAAAGTCCTTTAGAGTCCGAGTCGTGAAAATGTGGTCTAATGGGTCGTTTAGGAACGGGTCAGAATTGATAAAAATTATAACCAAAGCCAAACATATAAAAAAAATAAATTAGTGTGTTGCTGATTTTAGTTGAAAATGTAGTAGTCAGAGCGTTTAGAGTCCGTTTGAGCTTATAAAATGTTAACGGAAGTAATTAGGCGATATATATATTATTGGGTGCGTTTCGGTTATGTCTAAAAATAGTAAGTCTATATTTAGAAACTTTATATGTGTATGTATATAAATAAGTTATTGGCGCGTCGGGGGTTGGCGGAAACTTAACATTTTATTAAACGGTAATTAATATCTTACCATAACCGAACTTTCCAGAATTAGAAACTTTCTAAAAATAGAAACCTTTCTAAAAATAGAAACTTCCTAAAAATAGAAATTTTTCCAAAAAGGAGCATAAATTAATGTTGAGCGTAATAATGTTAAAGAAAGTGACTTAATCAATAAAAACTTAGGGCGCATGTGGATTCCATAATAGGTAATTATATTATATATATGTGTGTAGTAAATATATATTTATTTACTTATGCAATTTATGCATTTTCCCCACGATCTTTATTTCTTCTAATCACGGACCACTATATTATAGGTCGTGGTTGAGGCGTGATCGTCATTATTCGTTCGTTGTTGAACCTCTTATCGGATACTACTACCTAAGGTGAGTTCATAGCCTCGCCTTTTAACTTTTAAATTGTATTTATAAAACCCCGCGAGGGAGATACATGCTTGTTTTACAAAATTGAACACAAGAGATTTTATGGTATGCTGGACCCGAATATGAGATTAATTGCATGAGTAGCTATTGCCAAAAGTCCCTAACATCATGAACTGTTAATTGCCTATAATGGGTGAGCGCTAGTACAAATAAATAGATCTATTGGGTTTGACAGCCCTGTCCGGGGGTATGAATCCGAATGTGAGCACCCAGTCAACGGATAATTTGTATTTAGAATTTTAGGTATAAGGCAATAATACCTAGTTGTGGGGCAACTTGATTTACATACAAGATATGTGTTAACGTTAAGGTTCGGTGTCATGAGCTCATTGCAATAGAAACGTGATTAATGGCTTGTCCGTACAACAAGTCACTCGATGAATTAAACTTGTGTTCCCCTTTTATCTCTTATAAACTCTATGGATTCACTCAACATTTTTGTTGACTTTTTAAGCATGTTTTATCTCAGGTAACCAAGGGTGATGGATGCTATTGTAACGCTACTTTTCTTACTGAAATATTACTCGATTTATTTCAATACTGTTTTTACTTAAACCTATGAATTCACCAACATTATTGTTGACGTTTTTGCATGTATTTTCTCAGGTTATTATCTTGCTAGCTGAGCATTGGGAGCATTCGAGACGCGTGGATATCAACAAAACTCAAGGACTCAGTTTTCTTCACATTCGATAACTATTTTTCCTTAAATAGACAAAATGAGTCACGATTGAAATCTGGTAATCTTGTTAAATCATAAATTATTGGGACCTGAATTTACTCTGATTTACTTAAATCGAATGTGACATTTTATTAAACGTCTCTTTTGAGGTCGTTTACTGTGACTTGTACTTTATACTATGAAGTAGCACCCCAGAGTGGTATTCCGCTGCGTTGTGATTTTATGGGGGTGTCACATTAATAAATCTCACGTCTTTGATATCGTCATTCCTTCCTTTCCAAATCCTCCCTGGATTTACTTCTAAGTTCTTAACATCCTATCCAGTCATGACACACCAAATCAACTCTCAAGAGATATCTATACCGCACTTTGACCTAAGTGCATCAAGTCAATTTCTTAATGAAATCCTTTATAACAATTACACAAAGCACTTTTACGAACTTAAACGCAAATGCTTGTACGATAGGTTATCATAAGACATATTACTAATGTAAAACTCATTAATAGGTCATTGTCGGGTACTGTTGTGCACTATTTAGAGACCATCTATTTTAGCTACTATCATCTTATCTGAGGTGAGTTCTCGTAGCCCTACTTTTTAAACACTTTTCCGTTGAGAGAAAATGATATTCAAATGCTTTTTCAATGCTTTTCATCTGTGTAAAACTTCTATTTCTTTTGGACAATGCTATGTGCATATGAATGCTATGTAAATGACATAAGGAGTATTGGAACAAGTTATGCGAAACAAATCATTTTGTGCATGAGTTCTATGTGAACCACTATGCAAGGACAACTTTGCCGACCTAGGGTTAGCTCCAACTGGTAGGCGAAATATTCAGAGGACAATATGCGCGTGGAACACTATGGATTGTTGATTGGGTTGAATGCTATGATATCATGTGATTTATGTCAAAATTCTATATACTATTGCATGTATACTATTTTCATATTGCATAACTGTCCACTACTTAAATTCTGGCATAACAACTGGGTTTACTCCTAAACCTACGAGCTCACAAACTTTATGTTGACCCTTTTAGAGTATCATTTTCATGTGTGATAAGCTTTTGAACAGAAGGTAATTAGAGTGCAAGTTTTATTATTGGCTAAGACGTTTTCCTAGAGACATGTGTAACTTACTTTCAAGACTCTATTAAATGTAACAATGTAAATCATGGTATATCTTGTATCTTGTTCAATGTAATCAAAATGTCGCGCCCATGTTTCCGCTTTTAGCGGGGTGTTACAGATTGGTATTAGAGCCAGGTTATAGAGTATGCATGTTTTTCAAAAATAATAACGCAACTATAACCAACTAAAACATTTTTCAAAAACCTAGAACATTACAAAATTTAACTAGCCCGAGTATTCATAGTTTTTCCTAAATTATGCATAGCCTGATCAACTATGCCTAATTTACGAAGGACCATGAAATGGTAGGGTTAGTTTTCGTAAGTTATGTTGGGGGGGGGGGACACGAGATTCTAAGATCACCTGAAAATGTTTTGACCATGAACGTATATGTAACCTTTTCCCTTTTTGTGTTTTAAATATTTCATTTATAGTCATTTGACTATTTGACTTTTGTTAGTTTATTCAGATTTTGTACCATGTTGACGGTGATAATTTTTATGGGAATTGTGATAAATTGTGGTTTATTGTGATTAATAATCCCTTTTGGAAGGTATTATTGTGTTATTTGTATTTTGGGTGGTTTGACCCGTGAATTTGTGATAATTACCGAAAAAACGGAGTCTGACACGGTCTGTTAATTGTCAAAATGGTTTTTGAAAGGGTTTAAAGTGAAAATATGTCGTGTAAATACTATAGGTTAATGGAAAAGTATTTTTAAGGTGAATAAAAATGCTGATTAATTTTGGGATAAATTTTACGGTTGAGTTTTACGAGTATTTAAGTGATTCCGACACAAAACGAAAGGCTCAGGACTCCCTTGGATCCCATGGCCGGTCATAGCAAGAAAGAGAGACAAGGAGGCTTGATTTTAGCTCTTTTGGTGGCTTAATTTTAGCTAACTTATCTAGACTTGGTACATAATATGCTTTCTTATCCCATAATCCTGATCATTTCATTTTTTTTAAAACACACATACACAAGTGTGTGCTTGTGTTCGCCCGCCCTCACTAACAACAATCCACCATAAATTTTCTAACTTTGATCGAGAATATGATATTCCGGGTTGATATGAGTGTTTGGGTATTCATTTAAACAATGTTTGGGTTGTCCGGTTCGTGTCGAAATATACATTTTTGAAGATTTTCTTGTAAGTTTTCAAATTTAAATTTCGTTTGTCCTTTTAGGTTTATTTTGATGCATAGATGTTAGTTGTACAAGTTGATCGTTGTGAAATTGATTTTTGGAAGTGAAATGAATAAAAAGGGTGTGTTTGGTTCAATGGATTAAAAAAGGAAAAAGAGGGTTTTTGTAGTTTTGATGTTGTGGTCGTGATGGTTGAATAATATATGATGCTAGAATGCTTATTTTTTATAGTAGCTTGTATAGCTTATTCGGGCTTATTTTTAAGCTATTTCTTAGCTTATTTTGGGCTTATATGCTACGAACCATTCCCAAAATCACTAGGAAAGTGATTTTGATTATTTTTGTGTTATGGCGTATGTTGTGGACTATTTTTGAGGCTTATGGTAGTAACCAAATGCGATACGTAGCTTACTAGCTTATTTTTAAGCTTAATATACGTATTTTTGAGCATATGGGCTCACGACCCAATAAGTCTATTTAAGCTGTGGCTTAATGGGAGGGCTTATTGTGGTCCGGATTATTTTCTACATATAAGTATATACTTGTATATGTAAATGGACCTTGGTTATGGACTCGGAAAGTATTTTAGACTTATAAATGTCTTAATGGACCCTTGTTGGGCCTTAAAGCCCAATAAGAGATATTTAGTCGTTATGAGAGTTTTGTCGGACTTTTGAAAGGGGAAATGTATTTACGACGTGATATTGAACGGTATTTTGGGAAAAACGTTTTAGTAAACGTCAAAGATTGAGAATTTAGAATTTTGTCGAAAAGTGTCGAATTTATGAAAAGTGTTGAAAATAAGGTTTGAAACCTTGGAAAACGTTGTTTGAGCGTACGGGTCATGTCGAAATTTCGTAAAAAAAAGTTTATACTTAGAAATTTTCCTAAAAACATGATTTTTGATTTTTAAATAATAAAATAGTATTTAATTATTTTATTTATTTATTTAAATTCACTAAAAGACGAAAAATATAATTTTTCTCGAAACCTCTCTAATATGTTTATTATGAGTAAACGTTTCATTTTTAACCGTATTATGTTTATTTTGAAGTGACTAAGGTTTACCGAATGGACTTGTTGAAATATATTTATAATTATTAATTATAAATATTTATTTATATTACTTATCTATTTTCTCTAAATAATATAAGTATGTATTATCGGGGAATGAGATTGATATGATTGTGGAAATATGTCGTCAACCATCACACCACTAAATTGTTTTGGGTAATTGTACAACGCGTCTAAACTCTATGCATCAAACGTGAAGATTGTTTTGGAATTGGATGATTAAATTGGGACATTAACTAGACTAGGTCGTGTGCGGGCGTCGTTGCATTTTCTTGTGTGATTGAGATTTGGTTGCTAAAGACTTGCTTGAGGTGAGTTCTCGTAGCCCCACTTTTTACTGGTTTTTCCGTTGGGGGAAAATGATACTCAAATGTGTTTTGAAATGTTTTGAATTGATCTGTGCGAAATGTGGTTTTGTTTTTGGGACAAGTTACGTGCTTATGACTGCTATGTGAATATTATGTGCTGAATGATTGTTTGGATCGGAGGGGTACGCCTATCCCAGTATTTGTATGATTGTTTGGATCGGATAGGTACGCCTACCTATTATTTGTGTGATTATTGGAGAGGATGGGTACGCCTACCCAAGTTTGTTTGAGGTCCTGCCCTAATATCAGTGCTCCAGCTGGTAGGCCCTTTAGGTGCGTAAGTGACATGTGGTGATTGACTAGCGTAGATGCTATGTCTTGGATTGTTGCATATATTCACTGTCATATAGCACTATTGTCCACTGTTGAAATATTGGCATAGCTTTTGGGTTTAAGTTCAAACCTACGAGCTCACCAATATTATTGTTGACGTTTTCGAGTATCATTTTCAGGTGAAGTGAAAGAAGAGTAGTTTGGTGATTGTTATAGCAGACTTAGAAGTATCCTGAGTGGAATTTCATTTGAAGTCTTGCTTGCTTGTTGTTTGGTTCTAGTAATTGGATGTTTTGGATTAAGTTTGGATTATGGACCCCTGTGAGGGCATTTGAATAATTGTAATAGATTATGGATTTTAGTTGCGATTTGGGACATCACTCGAGGTTGTTCGAGGTTGATGGTCTTCATAGTACTTGAAGTTTATGCAATGTAATTTTCTCTATTTTGTATCTTGTGTTATGATTGATCATTATGTTGCATTCCTGAGTTTCCGCCATTGTCGGGGTGTGAAAGATTGGTAATCAGAGCCAAGGTTATAGAGAACTAGGTGGATTGGCCTAGACTATAACCTAAGATCCGTCATTTAGTTGCGTATAGGATCTATGTGCGCGGTGTTCCGCTTTTGTTTGCTTTTGTGTGTTCGTGGTTTGGTGCTTTAGTTATGTCAGTCATTGAAATGTGTGAGCTCAATATTGAATATGACTAGGAAAGGGTGCGAATATAAGTACGGTGGCCAACGTAGTTATAAGCGTATCACAACTCACTCATACTTGATAATGTTGTTCACACAAATCGATGTTGACACCGTAAGGTGGAGTTATGTGTATATCTGGTTATATATAGTAAGATATTCTATATATATGCGAGTCTTCCCACTTACCTAACGTTGCCCATGTTCTCCCTCGTATAGATAATGCCGCCAAGGATGAGGACCCAAAGTGCTGGCCGGCTTGCTGGCGAATCATTAGGACGGGGAACGGGTGTACAGGTTGGTAGAGGTGGAAGGGGTAGAAGACCTAGGGAAGGTAATGATGAGCGTGTTGAGGATTTGAATGGTCAAGGAAATGACCAGGGTTTGGGAGCTAATGGGGGTATAAAGGGAGTCAATGGGAATGTAGAGGGAGCCAATGGGGGTGCACCCAACTTCTCAATGATCATTGCCTAACAATTGCAAAACCTCTTACCCACCATGCTAGCTCACGTTAGTAACAGAGGAAATCTTAGAAATCAGAATGGTAATATGGTTAATGATAACGTTAGGAATGTGTTAGTGAATGGCAATCAGGTAGGTTGTTCATATAAGGAGTTCTTAGCTTGTAACCCTAACGAATATGATGGTAAGAGAGGTGTTGTAGTTCTTACTCGTTGGATCAAGAAAATTGAGAACGTACTGGATATGTGTGGTTGTAGTAATAACCAAAAAGTAAAATACACTGCTAGTATATTTATGTGTAAGGCTTTAACGTGGTGGAACTCTTAGATCCGCACACTAAGTTGGGAAGTTGTTGTTAGTATGTCATGGAATGACTTTAAGTTTATGATGATATAAGAGTTGTGTCCTAGTTATAAGATGCAAAAGTTAGAATTAGAATTATGGAATCACGCCATAGTCGGGGTTGGCCATGCTGCATATACTGATAGGTTTCATGAGTTGGCGAGGTTAGTCCCGCATTTGGTAACCCCAGAAAGTAGGATGATTGAGAGGTATGTGTATGGCCTTGCTCCACAAATTCGTAGGATAGTGGCAGCAATGGAGCCAAAGACTATACAGAAGGCTGTGCAGATTTTTGGTGTACTGACCGATGAGGTTGTGAGATATGGATCAATTAAGAAAGTTAAGAAAAGAGGAAATATGGAGGAAACTAGCAAGGATAAGAATGGTAGGGATGATAATAAGAGGACTAGGATTGGGAATGTTTTTGCTACTACTGTAAACCCTGTAAGAAGAGAGAATATGGGTACTTGGCCCAAGTGTAGCATCTGCAACTCCTACCATGCACCCGGAGGGCCTTGTCGCACATACTTCAACTGTAACCACTCAGGTCATTTGGCAAAGGATTTTAGAGGTGTTTCGAGAAATGTGAATTATGTCAATGCTAGAAACCCAACTGTTAGGGCATGTTATGAGTGTGGTAGTACCGACCATGTCAGGTCAGCTTGTCCTAGATTAAATAGGGCACAAGGACCAGAAGAAAATCCTCCATATCAAGTTGCTGCTAATAACGGGGGTCAAGGTCGTGGAAACCAAGGGAACCAGGCTAAGGGTAGGGCATTCATGTTGGGAGCAAAGGAAGCTCGCTAGGACCCGAACATTATAACGGGTATGTTTACTTTGTACAATCATTTTGCCACTACCTTATTTGACTCTGGTGCCAATTATAGTTTTGTTTTCACTACATTTATACCTTTGTTAGGCTTAGAGCCCAACAACTTAGGTTTTAGATATTAGATTAAGATAGCTAGTGAGCAGCTAGTAGAGATTGATAAGGTTATTAAGGGTTGTAAACTAGAAATCAAGGGTCATGTCTTTGACATCGGTTTGATACCTTTTAGGCATGTGAGTTTTGATGTGATTATAGGTATGTACTGGTTGTCTAATTATAAGGCTGAAATAATTTGTCATGTGAAGGTAGTGAGGATACCACTACCGGATGGCAAGGTGCTTAGAGTATTAGGAGAGAGATCGGAAGAGAAAGCAACTCTCGATGAATGCTAAGGTTAGTGAAAAGAAACAAGAAGAGATTATTATGGTTAGAGATTTTCCTAAGGTATTCCTGGATGATCTATCTGGATTACCGCCTATTCAAGAAATTGAGTTTTGGATTGAGTTAACCCCTGGAGCAACGCTGGTAGCAAAGTCTCCTTACTGTTTGGCATCTTTTGAATTGGAGGAGTTTTTGGGACAACTCATGGAACTCCAAGACAAAGGTTTCATTCGACCAACTTCATCGCCTTGGGGAGCGCCGGTATTGTTTGTTAAGAAAAAGGATGGTTATTTTAGGATGTGCATTGATTATTGAAAATTAAACAAGTTGACTTATAAGAATCATTATCCACTTCCTAGAATTGATGATCTATTTGATCAACTACAAGGGTCGTAGTTTTTCTCGAAGATAGTTCTTAGATCTGGATACCATCAGCTGAGAGTGCATGAGGATAACATTTTAAAGACTGCGTTTAGAAGTCGTTATGGACATTTCGAGTTCACTGTAATGCCCTTTGGTCTGACTAACGCTCTAGCAGTATTTATGGATTGGATGAATAGAGTTTGTAGGCCTTATCTTGATCAGTTTGTGATAGTGTTTATAGACGATATCTTAATCTACTCTAAGACTCGAGAGGAGCATGTAGAACACTTAAGGTTAGTCTTAGGACTTCTCAAAAAGGAGAAATTGTATGCTAAGTTTTCTAAGTGTGAATTTTAGCTAAGAGAAGTGCAGTTTCTTGGGCATGTGATAACTGGGGATGAGATTCATGTAGACCCTAGTAAGATTGAAGCTGTTAAGAATTGGAAAGCCCCTAGAATTCTGACTGAGGTTTGTTCGTTCTTAGGATTGGCTGGATATTACCATAGGTTCATTAAGACCTTTTCAAAAATAGCTAAGTCTCTTACTATCTTAACTCAGAAATGTAAGACCTTCAATTAGGGTAAGGAACAGGAATCGGCATTTCAGACCTTGAAGGATAAGTTGTATAATGTGCCTGTTCTAGCTCTCCCTGATGGACCGGAAGACTTTGTGGTATATTGTGATGCGTCCAGGATAGCACTAGGCTATGTGTTAATACAAAGAGGTAAGGTGATAACCTATGCGTCTAGGCAGTTGAAAATTCCTAAGAAGAATTATACTACCTATGATTTAGAGTTGGGTGTAGTTGTGTTTGCACTTAAGATCTGGAGACATTATATGTATGGGACAAAGAGTGTCATCTATATGGATCATAAGAGTCTTCAGCATATCTTTAGTCAGAAAGAGTTGAATATTCGACATCATCATTGGATAGAGTTGTTTAGTGATTATGACTATAAAATTCGCTACCATCCTGGTAAGGCGAAGGTGGTGGCTGATGCCCTAAGTAGGAAAGAAAGAGTAAATCCTAAGAGAGTTAGAGATATTAATATGATCCTTCAGTCAAGTATCAAGGATAGGATACTGACGGCTCAGAAGGAGGTTGTGGATGAGGTTGCAGGATTACAGAAAGGTTTGGATGAGATGAAAGAACAGAGAAGTAATGGAACCATGTACTACTTGGATCAAAGATGGGTACCTTTAAAGGGTGATGTAAGAACCCTGATAATGGATGAGGCTCATAAGTCAAAGTACTCTGTACACCTAGGAGCTGATAAGATGTATTATGATTTGAGAGATAGGTATTGGTGGCCTGGAATGAAAAAGTATATAGCTGAGTATGTTAGTAAGTGTTTGACTTGTTTAAAGGTTAAGGCTGAGCATCAAAGGCCATTTGGATTGCTCCAACAACCTAAGATTCCCATATGGAAATGGGAAGGTATAGCTATGGATTTTGTGACTAAGTTACCTAGGACTAGTAGTAAGCATGACATAATCTGGGTCACTGTGGACTGATTGACTAAGTCTGCTTATTTTCTACCTATGCATGAGGATTATAAGATGGAAAGGTTGGCTAGATTGTATTTAAATGAGATAGTTGCTAGACATGGTGTGCCGATCTCGATTATATCGGATCGTGATAGTCGTTTCACATCAAGGTTTTGGCAGTCAATGCAAGAGGCATTAGGAACTCGTTTAGACATGAGTACGGCTTATCACCCTCAGACCGATGGTCAGAGTGAGCGTACTATTCAGACTTTGGAAGACATGCTTAGAGCGTGCGTCCTAGACTTCGGAGGAAGTTGGGATGTTCATCTTCCGTTGGTTGAGTTTTCGTATAACAATAGTTATCATTCTAGTGTGAGATGTGCTCCGTTTGAGGCATTGTATGGTAGAAAGTGTCGTTCGCCAATTATGTGGGCTGAGGTTGGAGAAGGTCAGTTGATAGGACCTGAGTTAGTGCAAGAGACTACTGAGAAGATCTCGCAGATTAAGGATAGACTTAAGGCTGCGCGTGATCGTCAGAAAAGTTATGCTGATAAGAGGAGGAAGCCTCTAGAGTTTAGTGTAGGTGACTATGTCTTGCTCAAAGTGTCGCCTTGGAAAGGTGTGGTACGCTTTGGGAAGAAAGGGAAGTTAGCACCTAGGTTTGTTGGACCATTTGAGATTATTGAGAAAGTAGGCCCTGTGGCCTATCGGTTAGATTTGCATGAATTGATGATTTGAATTGAGAAACAGATGATTTTGATTTTTAACTAGATAAACTAAAATTAATTGAAAGAAAACTAAAAAATTATTCTAACGGAAACAAGCAGTGGAAAATGGGAACCTTAAATATACTACAGGGAACAAATATAGTTATACGGATAAATCCTAAACTACGGGAGCATAAATAATGGCAATGGGAATCCTAAAAAAATCTACGGGGAACATAATTAGGCTAAAAATACTTAACTAAGATAATTAAAACTAATAAACTAAATTAAACATGCAATTAATAGACAACCCGGAAATTAAATCGCAAGCCTAAAACTAAAAATTAATAAATAAGTCCTAAAATTCAATTTTAAAATTTAAATAAATTAAAAATATTCTAACTTAAAAGAAAATGTAAAAATTTTCAAAAACGGAGTTCAAAAACGAACAAAACGGTAAGAAACGAAAAATCCGGGCTCGTAAACGGGCCCGGAACTGAATTTTAAGCAAAAATTACCCTACACAAGTTTTTATATTTTTAATATAAACTAACCGATTAAAGAAAATTTTATAAAAAAGAAAAATATTTTTTTGTTAATTTTTGTATTTTTTATGAATTTTCTAAGATTAAAAACTATTTAAAACTAATTAAATATAAAAAGACAGAAAATATAACTACAAAAAAATCTGAAAAAATCAAATTAAATAAAGAAAAAGTTGAGGAATCTAAAAATATAAAAAGCCCTAAAAGTTACTGTTTTAATTAAAAGTAATTAAACTAATTAAATCTAAACCTAATTTAAATTAATTAAATTAAATAAACTAACTAATGTTAACCTAAGGGACTAACAGTGAAAGGACAAAAGGACTAACGAGGTAACAGCACAGTTAACACTAGGGACTAACTAAGTTAACCAAAAAGATAGAAATTACACAAATGGTCCCTGAACTTGACCCCGTAATGCAAAGGCAATCCTAAGTGCTTAAAATCAAAAAGCTATAAAATAAACGTGTTCATGGGCTTGAGCTATCATTGTTTTAAAAGGGACATAAGCTAAAGGTCACAATAAGCTGAAAAAAAAAGTGACTTTTGGTCTGACAAGAACCTAATAAGCTTACAAGCTTATTTCGCTTTTCTTTGGCTAGAGCTCAGGATTAAGCTTAAAGTGGTTTTACTAACTTTAACTAACCTAAATCTACCCTAATTTAACTAAACATAATACCAATAAGCCCGAAAATACAGCTAAAGGAGTGATAATAAATGACTTATGGTGTAAAAGGCATAAATTAGGGGTCCTTTAGGCCTAAAGAAACTAAGCTAAAGGGAAACAAGCTGAAACTACTTGTGGGGAATTAAAGAGGGCCTAAGGGCTTTTTATAAATATCTACAAGAAACTCTAATGCTTTTAAGCCAAATTCAAGAAACTCAAGGCTAAAACATACGCTTTTTACACCAGTGGAAGCCACTGCAGTGGGCTGAGGGGCTTATTTGGGCTTATGAAAATAAGCCCAAAATGAGTTTTACCCCAAACAATCCAAACAGCTTTTTTTTTTTTAAAAAAAGGGTGGCCAATTGACTTATTCCAAAATCTGAGGGGCTAAGGGGCCTTTATAAGCTGCTGATTTTAGGGACTCAAAAGTCAAGGTTTTCAAGAAGATTAAAAGTAACACACTTTGACTATTGGTGGTCAAGATAAAAAGGACAGAACTTAAGAGGTTTAAAAAGGGTTTTTGTGACTCAAGTGAGCTCAAAATAAGTCTTAAGCTGTAATAAGCGCTTAAGCATATAAGGCTTATTTTTTTTTTTCTTTGAAAAATTGACAAAAAGTAAAATGACACAAAAATCCAATTTATATACTAAATGTCATTAATTTTTTTGTGTGTAATTAAGCACACTCACACAGCCAAAAAATGATGAGTGCTTGTGACCCATACCACAACCAAAATGACACCATATTCTGTCTTTACCCAACACCCCTTAAGTCAGTCAAATATTCTTTTAAACCTGAATTAACAAGATAAAACAATGTAAAGTTAACCATAGCATTTAAGAAAGATGTACAAAGAGGCAAGTAAACACAATTTTAAGGATTAAGAATTAGTTAAAAGATAAATAAAATTTGAAAACAGAAACTCAAGATTAACTTCGAACTTGCAAATTTTGTTTAAAAATAGTACATCACAATTAAAAAAAGTAGGGAACACTGCAAACTTAAATTACAAGTTTAAGTAAAAATTAAAGTAAGAAAAGCTAATTACACTAATAGTGGGTATCGGCTTGGTTTTCTTCAATTATATAAGCCTTCTCTTCTCTCTTTGTGTTTTCCTTGTGTGAGGTGAACCTCAGCAACAAATCTAGCCATTGATGGTCCTTTGTGCTGTCCTTTTACTCAATATACCGCCATTGATTTTTTCTTGGGTTGATGGGGATGCCAACATGGCAGGTTTAAGAGGTTAGTGGGTGGTGGGAATGGGTTTAACCGGGTAAACGATGGATTTGGGTAAAAGAAAGAGTGGTATCTCGTGATGTTGGGGGGTTCAAGGGGTTTGGTCGGGGAAAAGCTTGGGGGTGAGCCTTTCTTGGTCACAGGTTTTTAAAAGTTTCACTTGCCCAAAAAGAAACCCCAAAGTTTTACTCACTTGTCACTTTTTTGTTTCTTTTCTTTTTCAGTTATAAACGAGTTTGAGAGTAGTCACAAACACCCCTTGTGTTTTATTAAACAAAGAATTAAAGAAAGAATTGTGGTTGCAGTTTTTCACGCCCTTAGGCCTATTTTTAAAAGGAATAGAAGTTTGGAAAATGCAATTTCAGTCCCTCTGATGTTTAAAACATTTTTCTTTTATAAAACAATTTTCAGAATTGACAATTTAAGTCCCTGAGGTTTTATAAAAAATTGTTTTTGGGCCAGGGTCTGGGCTTGGGTTATGTAAATTGCTTGTTATTGAGGCCCAATAATGTGTGGTCTGGCCCAAAAGTGTTTAGGCTTATGTTATTGGGCTTTTTAAGGCCCAATATAAGGGTTTGGGTGGGTTTTGTGTGTACAATGGCTGAGATTGACTTTGTTCAAGGGCAGAACCGGTCTGCATAGTCTTCATGTCTCTAGTCAAGTTGCACACAAATGGCTGTTTGTTCATTGATTGAGGGCCCCATGGTCTTCACAAATAAAGTCTTCATCAATATACTGAATTGGGTCTTTCCCGCCCATCAGATGGGTTGAGATTGCAACCAACAGTATACTTCGAATTATCGGCACCGGTTTTGACTGTTAATTTTTTGAGTTTGACTTTGACTTTGACTATTCTGGTCTTTGGCTTTGATTTGGCTTTGTCCTTGTACAAGCTTTTCCATTCCGAGTCCATTTTGTCGTTCTGGCTTTGTTTTTCGTCCTTTTTCTTGTATCCGTTCCTTCCTGCACATTACATGTAGCAAAACAAGCGTATCTTTGGCATTTAAAGAAGTCCCGTTTTTTGGTTATTACAGTCTTTTTAAAGGTAAAAGGTATGTGTATTTAAGCACATACCAAAATCCCCCATACTAAGGTATTGCCGTGTCCTCACGTAATGCTATGAAGTAAGCATTAACGAAAACTAAGAATCTTAATCTCCCTCGACTAATAATTTTGAAAAGTAGCAAAGTTTGTGTCAAGGGAAACTAAAGAATCAAAAGCTTCGACAAGTCCCGATTAACACCATTATTTTGTATGTACATTGACTACATCTGAATTTTTTTTTTGGAATTTTTGAATTGGTTTTGTCTTTCTTATTTAAACTCACAATGGATCATAGATGAGAAACGTCCATAGAAATGATCAACGATGTCCTGACGGAATTTTCAACGTCCTCGATTTTCACTAGACTTAAGCAAGCAATTAAACGAGAGCAAATTGTCGATATAAGTTTAGGTGTAAAGCCCACATACTATGACTTGTGAACATTGAACTCCCGACAGGATAAATGAATACGTGTAGTGTGCTCGTTTTAAACTCATCCATAGGATCAAGCTTATTCTCACAGCACCAAATGAATCGTGACTCAAAGCAACAATTTATTAAGACTTATCTTGCAACTTGATTTTATAGAAAACTTCCAAAATTATTTTTATTATTATTATTATTTTTTTTTTTTTTTTTTTTTTTTTTTTTTTTAGAACTAAGTAATGCGTTGCTTAGTTTGAACACCTACCCAGCCCGCTCCCTAGTAGGAAATCACAACCAAACTCCGGTGTTCTTAGTTTTGAAAACCCACCCCGTTGCTATCGGTATGGGAAAATCACCATCCACACCTATCTTCCTAATATGGCTAAGGATAAGTGCTTAGTTTGAACCCTCACCTAGACCTTTCTTCCAAGTGAGATATCCGACACAAAAAATATAAACACCAAGTCCCTAGAACAAAGATGTCTTAGTTTTGAACCCCACACTCGATTTTACGGGTGGGATATCACGACACATCTATTACTAGCTCCATATAATCAAATGGTATCTTTTATTAGGCATTAAATCTTTTCAAAACCTTTTGCTTTTAAAGAATCAAGTCCCACAATTAGAAGTTCTTTTTTCTGAAACATCGATTGACTTAGCTTAGTTAAATCGAACACGTATGATTATGCGGATAGAAAGCCCTTAATGTGAGAAAAAGAACACAATTATTATATAAGTTTTTAGGACGAATCTGCTTGACACAAAAATAAACTTTCTATTTAACTCTATCCTTTCTTTTCTCGTTTCTTACACTTAAAATTCCAAGCATTAGAAGTCGTGAAAGCTTTGCCTAAAAAACTAGCTAGGGCTCAACACCGCCGATCGAGTCAAAAATTTTATTCTTACTCTACCCAAAAAAAAAAAAAAAAAAAAAAAAAAAAAACACAAAAACACTTATTATCTATTTTAAAATTTTTTTTTTTTTTTTTTTTTTTTTTTTTTTTTTTTTTTTTTCATTTTTTGGTATTTTTGCAAAATTTGTGGTAAACGGATAGCATGATAACAACGACCTGCAAGCAAAAATCAAATCGAAGATTCCCCCCCCCCCATACTAGAACTAAACATCGTCCTCGATGTTTCAAAGGGGTACCCTAACGTAAATCTAAGGCCGCTATGAATATGCCAAAAGATAAACGTTAGTCGATAAGATTTGGATACTGAATTCCCAAATTGAAGCTGAGGATGTGAAGCTCGAGTTAAAAATGACAGAATCGAGAGCCTTCACAATCCGGGAATACCTGGACATACAAAGCACACAGAACACGGGTAATGGAAAATATAAACCAATTCTCACACAAAAACACTTAATTATTACATAAATGGATAAGCATTTGGGAGTTGCCTCCCCACTGAAGCGCAATTGGTTTAGGGTCCCGACGCTGAACCCGTCCCCGAATTTTATTGTCCATGGGGAACGTTTGGAGATCTGGGACAACCCACGGTTGTACGTCCCCTCAAATAATAGTTTATACGATAACCATTCACTTTAAAGTTGGGCCCGGAGTTTGGAGAATTACTCGCCGTGCCTAATAAAAAAAAAAAGGGAAAAAAAAATAAAAAAACCCTTGGACAACGTTGAATGGTCCAGACCAACGGGATTTCTATTTGCCCGAGAAAATCTTCATCTAGAATTGAAGAGGATGACACGATCCACCAACGTTAGAAAAGCGTTTTTGATCTTAGCATCGTGTATCCTCTTGGTTTTCTCTTAATTAGATCAAGAGAGTTCACGTAGCCTAGATCACGAAAGTTCATTTAGTTCCATTCATGAACATTCCTGTGATCACACCGCTGTTTGAGAATATTCAAAAATGGTATGCTTGAGAGCCCAGTAGGCTTTGTTCTCTAGCTCGATCGTAGATACATGCCTTCCCGTACACAAGCTTATATGGAGTAAACCCTTGGTGTTTTTGTAAGACCAGTGGCGTTTAAAGGCCCAAATAAAGCATCATCTCGTTTATCCGACCTAAGAGGCAAAGCACGATTTTCACCCACGGTTTCTTTCAAGAATTACGCTTTAAACCACGATTTACACAAAATCAACTTGCCCACTTGTTTGTGGTATACGCAGGTGGAAGACGATGAGTTACCCATACTTAAGCAAGACTTTGTAATTGGTCGTTGCAAAAGTGAGTTCCCCCCGCGATGACTTATGATACTCGGGGTGCAACCAAATCGAGAAGAAGAAGTTTTCAAAAATTTAACAACAACTCGTCATCATTGGTTGGCAGCGCTTTTGCTTCCACCCTTTTTGAAAATAGTCCAACAGCCACGAGTAAGTACTTGTTTCCTCTTGAAAGACGGAAACGGCCCCAAAAAATCAATGCCCCAATGTCAAAGAGTTCGCAAACTTGGATGGAGTTTTGTGGCATCCATCACGCTGCTTAATTTTTTCCTTGACTTGACAAAGTCACAACGGTGACAAAGTCAGTGGGGCATCCTTTGTAAAGGTGGGACAATAGAATCCTGAATCAAAGGAAATTTTCTTGCTGAGTAAATTGGCACCGATAGTGTTCCCCAGTACTTCCACTGTGCAAGCTTTGACAATGTCTAAAAGCTTCTTGCCCAAAACCAACGTCCTTATCACCTATCAGCACAGATCTTAAACAGGAAAGGGATCATCCCAAAATAGTGTTTGGACATCCTTGAAGATTTTATTTTTTTGTTGGGATGTCATTCCCTTGATCACGAATTTCCCCGCATGGTAATTTGCAAAATCGGCAAACCATGGGGTACTTTGATCTTGAAGAGCAATCGAACCAAGAGTCTCGAGAGGAAATGCTTCATTGATTTCTTTGTTTTCGAGTTTGTCTTGATGTGGATTTTCAAGTCTGGACAGATGATCGGACGGGCGAGATTTTTTCACTCCTTTTTTGTCTCAATTTCAATGTCCAACTGATTTGAGCAATAAATCCCACCGCATGAGTCTGCCTTACATCCCTTTTTGGCAAAGAGATACTTATGGCAGAGTGGTCATATACACTAATTGCTTATTTACATAACAAGATATGACTCAGAAATTTTCTTCAAAGGCATACACTACGAGCAAGTTAAAATCTTTTTCTGTAGTAGTGTAATGAGTTAGAGCCTCGTTCATTAAGTCTGTGCTAGCATAGTGTATAGGTGAAAATTGCTTGTTTTTTTATCTTGCCGAGACTTGCCCCCATTGGCGAAGTCCGCTAGCATCGCACATCATTCAGAAAGGCAAAGTCCAGTCGGGCGCAATTAAAATCTGAGCCTCAGTCAATCCTTCTTTTGAAGTGTGTTAAAGGAATCGACACACCTCTTCAGAAAAGACAAACGGAGTCTCTTTTTCAAGCAAATGATCATAGGGACGGGCAATTTTCGAGAAGCTCCTGAATGAATCGCCGTAAAAACCGGCGTAGCCCAAGGAAACTAACTGACACCTTTTACTGAAGTCGATGAGGGAGTTAGCTATTACTTCCACTTTAGCTCTATCAACCCGAAGTCCAGACTTCTATAAATTTTATGTCCGAGAACAATTCCTTCCTTTACCATGAAAGGCTCTTTTCCCAGTTTAAAAAAGACAAATTGGTGCTTCACACCGTTTCAACATCTTTTCTAAATGGGTTAGCACGTAGAAAAAGAAGTCCCAAAAGACCTGAAAACCATC
Source organism: Tanacetum coccineum (assembly GCA_026074375.1). NCBI lineage: Eukaryota > Viridiplantae > Streptophyta > Magnoliopsida > Asterales > Asteraceae > Tanacetum > Tanacetum coccineum. Next base: position 19,028 of record BQNB010052268.1, read on the forward strand.
CATGGAATACTTCCATCGTTTTTCAATTCATATCGTGGAAGATTGCCATCATACATCTTTGGAACGAGAAGCCAGGGACATTGCATAGCCCAAAAGGCAAATGCCGACATAAGCAAAGTTCCGTATTGGCATGTGAAGGTTGTCTTTTTCTTGATCTTTTGGTCAATTGGAATCTGGAAAACCCGAGAAGCCATCGAGGAAACAGTATTATTCGTTCCTGCTAGTCTCTCGAGCATTTTGATTCCATAAAAGCAAAAGGGGAAGTGTCTTTTTCGGGGCTGTCATTAAGTTTTCGTAATCAAATCATACACGCCATCCCGTGACTAGTCAGTAGGAATCCGGCGCTCATTCTCTCATTTGTGATGACAGTCATACCACCTTTTTTAGTAAAAACAAGTACCGAGCTCACACCAAGGGCTGTCAGAGATGGGAGTAATTCAATCCAGCGTCAAGGAGTTTTCAACCTCTTTTTTTATAACATCGTGAATTTTTGGAGTTTACCCTCTCTGACTTTGCACAGATGGTTCATAGTCCTCTTCCCTTAAGAATTTTGTGAGTACAAAAATTCCGGGCTAACACCTCTATGTTGTAGAGTTTTTCCAGCGATGGCTCGCTGTGGTACATGAGAAACCTTTAAAAGAGCTCCTTTTCCTCCATCATTTTAAGCCATAAAGCAATTATACAGCAACTTATCGTCACCTTCCAAAAATCGTACTCAAGATGGAGTGGGCAGTTCCTTGAGTTCCAACTCGTGAGTTCCTTAAATGAGGAAGAGTTTTCAACGTTATAAGCTTGCACAGAGTTTGAGTTCTTGCCTACCTCCAGGCATATAATTTGTTCATGCGATTTGGGAGGGGGGGTGTGGTTCACTGTTTAAAAATGCTTCTAGAAATCAGGATGTCCCCCTCAGGAATCCTGATAGTTGATCAACTTCAGATGAAGTTGGATCATCTTCTAGAGCAAGAAACGAATCTGCTTCTTCAAACAAGAGAAAGTCACTGTCCCCGAAAGGAGTGAGAGTTGGAGAAGCAGTAGAAACAATAGGCTCAGAATATGGAGTGGGATTGCCACTCGCGATCACGTTTGAAAATCCTAGGACCTCTTGAGAATACTCATCACAAGCCATTTCGATGACGTCGATTTTGTTGACCGTCATATGGTTGTAATCAGCTGTGTATTTTGAAGTTTGGTCCAAGTTAAATGTGATGGCTTCTTTGCCAACACGAAGGGTAATCTCGCCTTCATAAACATCTATCAAAGCATGACTTGTTTTTAAGAAACATCGCCCGAGAATTAAGGGGACTCGGGGGTCTGGTTCGAAATCAACAACTACGAAGTCAGCTGGAAATTGAAATTTTCCCACATTTACAAAGACATCTTCAGCAATACCGATTGGTTCAGTGATTGAACGGTCTGCTAGTTCTAATGTCATGCAAGTTGGGGTCAATTCAGGAAGAGATAGACTTTTCCATACAGAATAAGGCATGAGATTAATGCTCGCACCAAGATCGGCCAATGCGTTGCATGTAGTAATCCCCGTAAATTCACATGGAATCAGAAATCGGCCAGGGTCTCCAAGTTTCTTTGGTAATTTGTTGAGGATGACCGCTGAACAGGCTCTCATTCAAAGGACGTCGCTTGCCAATTCGCTCAAATTTTCCTGTTTCCAATCAAGGTTTTTAAAGTCGAAGCAAATTTAGGCATGAGCATCAAGGCATCGGTAAGCTTAATCTCGAACTTAAATCCCTAAAGATTTCAATAGAATTTCTCGATTTGGCCGTTAGCCCTTTTCCTTACGTTTTTCATCATGTCTCGTGATGGAAAGTGAATTGATGCTGTTAGGAACAGAGAATCAACAGGACAATATTGGGCTCATGATTTGGATACAGCATTGGAATTTGAAACAACAGGAGGTTGAGGTGTACGTCTTCGGTGCAAATCCATGATCATCAGGAGGCATCGTGTCCTTTGTACACTCAACATCTTTGAATTAAAACACACTTGGTCCTTGGATGGGAACACCACTTCGGGTATGATACCTTTAAATCTTCCTTAGGGTTGGTAACATGTACCAGTAGAGTTCCAGAACCGGAAGTATAAGCTCGTATTACAGTAACAAAATTGAAAGTCATATCATCAAATTTGCCATTTGGATTGCATAGGTTTTTGACCTAGGTTTTTGCATGTTTTCTCAACACTAGCATCATTGGCAGTGACAATATTCTGTTCAAAATCATGTTTTTGACTGAGCACCCGAGTGTCTGAGGAGCAGGTCCTGATGACTACTGTTGATTAACTACCGTTGATGAACCGGCAGGTCGATAAATTGACCTTGGTTGAAATTGTTCCTCTGTTTGATTGAAGTTATTTTCCTCGATTGAAATTGTTTTGATTATTTGCATGAGGATTCTGAACTGGAGGAAAACCAGGAGGTTGCGATTTTTGATTTGAGACCATACGGAGGTCGATAACCAAATTAGCTTGATTGAAATATGGCCGCACGGCCTGGACACATACTCTTGGATGTTGTCTCATGGTACATGTTGCTGTAAGGGCTGGACAGTTTTTGATAATCAAGACCTCCCCCAACAAGTTACAACACACTTTGTTCATCCGCTTTTAACGGGGGCGGAAGCTGGGTTTTGGTTTCTTTCTATCGAGAAATTAAAATGCCCGAACCTTGTCTTTGAGTTCAGCAACATCAATAAATCCTGGGTGGAAGAGCTTGTACCATTTTAGCTACAACAGCTTAGATTCATGATTGACGACCTAGACTTTGCTCACGATAATTTTTAAACAGTTCTCTAGGCATTTGTCTAAGAAGTTACCACCATCTGCATGAGTTCAATGAATCTTGATCAATGAGTTAAGGGTAATATAGAATTTATCGAGTTGATGCAATTCTGAAAACCCATGATGAGGGCATCCCCTTAAAAGATCATTAAAACGATTCCAAGCCTCATAAAATGTCTCATCAAATATGGCTGAATCTCGTGGATTTCATTTCTGAGATTTGACGTTTATGAATGGTGGGAAGATTTGTTAATCAATTCGAAACAAGATCATCCCAGTGTTTTCACATCGACCGAGGGGGTTCTTTTTCTAAGCCAAATCCCTCCCGGGCCCTGCCCCTTCGAGAGAAAACGGGAAAAGCATAAGCTTAACCGACGTATTTTGCGTACGTTCGGAATCTTCAACGTAGAATATCTTGTTGAGAAATACGGATGTGTAGCATGTGGGGTCATCTTTATCGTGTCCAAAAAATTGCCTATGTTTTTGAGAACAAGATTTGAGAAATGTCATGCTTGATCTCAAAGTTATCGCGGTGAGTTATCCGGAATAACTATCGCAACCTCGTAACCCTCGTGGGTGCCTTCAGCAATTGCGCCATAGTACGATTATCGGCATCGTAACTAAGGGAGGATTATCAGGTTTTCTCAAGATTAGATGATTCAACAGAAGTTTGTCGAACTTGTGGTTGTCGACGTCTACGGGCTTGAGAACGAGTGCGCATGCACAAAATAGGAGTACAAAAAGAAAATTTACACTAAATTTTTTTTTTTTTTTTTTGGTTTTTCAAAGATTAATTCACAATTGATTTTAACGGACAATGAGATAAGACAACTTAAACCAAATAATCTCTTACCTTCACGGTAACCTTCTCAAAAAGAATAGCACTCACAGGAGAGCGAAGGAGTAGGAATCGCGCGAAGCTTATTCTCCCTTTCTCGGGCTTAGTTCCTAAGGAACAACCCTCCTTATAACCCACATATAGTTTTGTTCAACTTTTCGAGGTGAGCCCGTACGTCGTAAGAGACACAAAGGCAAGTTTTTAAATCTTACTTTGTTCGAGTATGGGAACCAACAAGTTCACACGAGACTAATTATGATAATACCATCAGTTGAGAATATATATTTTGGTATTTTTACCCCCAAGATTGTTGAATTATATTTCTTTTTTATTATGGACAATGTTTTTATATTTAGATTTTTTTTTTTTTGGATTTTAATGATAATAAAACTAAAAAAAATAAAAATAGTTTTGTACTTTTTTTTTCTTTTTTTTTTTTTTTAAATTTTTTTTATTTTTTTTTATATTATATTTGTATAATAAAAGAAAATATTCTCAATTTTTCGAAAACTATAGAGGTCAGAACGTAAAGACAAACCGGTTGCACAGCCTCCCCGGCGCGGCGCCACAAAATTGTTCCGCTCAACTAATACCTTAAAATACATATAATAATAATAAAATATCAAAAATATAGATGAAGGATGGTCTAAAAGCAGAGCAATGATACCAGAGAGTAGTATAAGAGCTTTCCCGGGTCGTAAATCCCCAACGAGGGCTGGAAATGGTAAATCGATAACGACTGAATTGATGAATTGAATTTGAGAAACAGATGAATTAGATTTTTAACTAATATAAACTAAAAATTAATTAAAGAAAACTAAAATTATTCTTACGGAACCAATCAGAGGAAATTGGGGAAATCTTAAATAAACTAACGGGAACAAAAATAGTTAATACAAGGAATAAATCCTAAACTAACGGGAGCATAAAATAATGGCAATGAAAATCCTAAGAAATCTACGGGGAACGTCCATTAGGACTAAAAAAACTTAACAAAATAATTAAAACTAAAAAACTAAATTACACATGCAATTATAAGACTACCTGAAATTAAATCCGCAAAGCCCTAAAACTAAAAATTATAAAAAAAAGTCCTAAAAATTAATTTTAAAATATTAATAAATCAAAAATAAATCTAACTTAATAAAGAAAATGGTAAAAATTTTCAAACCGGAGTTCAAAAACGAACAAAACGGTAAGAAACAAAATCCGGGCTCGTAAAAACGCCCGGACTGAAATTTAAGCCAAAATACCCTACACAAGTTTTTATCATTTTATATTAACTAACACGAATTTAAAAAAATTTTATAAAAAAGAAAAATATTTTTTTGTTAATTTTTGTATTTTTTTATGAATTTTCTAAGATTAAAAACTATTTAAAACTAATTAAATATAAAAAGACAGAAAATATAACTACAAAAAATCTGAAAAAATCAAATTAAATAAAGAAAAAAGAAGAGGAATCAAAAAATCTTAAAAAGCCCTAAAAGTCACTGTCTTAATTAAAAGTAATAAACTAATTAAATCTAAACCTAATTTAAATTAATTAAATTAATAAAACTAACAATGTTAACCTAGGGACTAACAGTGAAAGTAACAAAAAGGACTAACGAGGTAACAGCACAGTTAACACTAGGGAACTACTAGTTAACTCAAAAAGATAAAATTACAACAAATGGTCCCTGAACTTGACCCCGTAATGCAAAGGCAATCCTAAGTGCTTAAAATCAAAAAGCTATAAAATAAAAGTTGTTCATGGCTTGAGCTTATCGAGTTTATAAAAGGGACCAAAAGCTGAAAGGGTCACAATAAGTCTGGAAAAGTGGAGCTTATGGTCTGCCAAAACCTCATAAGTCTATAAAGCTATTTTTTGGGCTTTTTTCTTTGGGCTTGAGAGCTCAGGAAAAAGCTGAAAAGTTTGGTGGTACTAACTTAACTCACCTAAATCTACTAATTTAACTAAACTTAATACCAATAAGCCCTAAAATAAGCTAAAGCAGTGATAAGATAAGTGACTTAATGTGTGTAAAAGGCATAATTAGGGGTCTTTAGGCTCCTAAATAAACTAAGGCTAAAGGGAAAACTAACCTAAACTACTTTGGGGAAGTAAAGAAGGGGCCTAAGGGCTTTATCAAATCTACAAAAACACAATGCATATTAGCCAAATTCAAAGAACTTCAAGGGGCGAAAACACGCTTTTTTACACAGGGGAGCCCACTGCAGTGGCTGAGGGGCTTATTTTGGGCTTATGAAATTAGCCCAAAAATGAGTTTTTACCCCAAACAATTCCAAACAGCATAAAAAGGGTGCCAATTGTCTTATTGCCAAAATCTGGAGTGCTAAGGGCTTTATAAGCTGCTGATAATGAGGTCTCAAAAGTCAAGGTTATCCAAGAAGATAAAATGTAACACAACTTTGACTAATTGATCAATAAAAAAGGACAGAACTTAAGGGTTTTAAAAAGGGTTTTTGTGACTTAAGTGAGCTCAAAAAAAAGGGTGCTTAAGCTGTATAAGCAGCTTAAGCATTAAGGCTTATTTTTTTTTTCTTTGAAAATTTGACAAAAAGGTAAATGTTCACAAAAATCCAATTTTATACTAAATGTCATGAATTTTTTTGGTTTAATTAAGCACACACACTCAGCCTAAAATGGCTGAGTGCTTGTGACCCATACCACAACCAAAATGACCCATTTTCGGGTCTTTACCAAACACCCCATTAAGTAAGTCAAATATTCTTTAAAACATATTAATTAAACAAGAAAAAACAATGTAAGTTAACCTTAGCTGTAGAAAGATTACAAAGAGGCAAGTAAACACAATTTTTAAGGATTAAGAATTGAGTTATAAGATAAATAAAATTTGAAAAACAAGAAACTCAAGATTAACTTCGAACTTGCATTAATTTGTTTAAAAATAGTAACATTACATTAAAAAAAGTAAGCTGCAAACTTAAATTACAAGTTAAGTAAAAATTAAATAAGAAAAGCTAATTAAAAACTAATGTGTGGTTCGGCTTTGGTTTTCTTCAATTTATATAAGCCTTCTCTTCTTCTCTTTGTGTTTCTTGTGTGAGGTGAAGCCTCAGCAACAAATCCTAGCCATTGATTGGTCCTTGTGCTTCCTTTTACTCAATATCCGCCATTGATTTTTCTTGGGTTGAGGGGGATTGCCAACTTGGCAGGTTTAAGAGGTTAGTGGGTGGTGGGAATGGGTTTAACCGGGTAAACGATGGATTTGGGTAAAAGAAAGAGTGGTATCTCGTGATGTTGGGGGGTTCAAGGGGTTTGGCGGGAAAGCTTTGGGGGGTGAGCTGTTATTGGGTCACAGGTTTTTAAAAGTTTCACTTGCCCAAAAAGAAACCCCAAAGTTTTACTCACTTGTCACTTTTTTGTTTCTTTTCTTTTTCAGTTATAAACGAGTTTGAGAGTAGTCACAAACACCCCTTGTGTTTTATTAAACAAAGAATTAAAGAAAGAATTGTGGTTTGGCAGTTTCAGCCCTTGGCCTTTTTAAAAGGAATAGAAGTTTGGAAAATGCAATTTCAGTCCCTCTGATGTTTAAAACATTTTTCTTTTATAAAACAATTTTCAGAATTGACAATTTAAGTCCCTGAGGTTTTATAAAAAATTGTTTTTGGGCCAGGGTCTGGGCTTGGGTTATGTATTGGGCTTGTATTGGGCCCAATTAAGTGTGTCTGGGCCCAATAAGGTTTAGGCTTATGTTATTGGGCTTTTTAAGGCCCAATAAGGTTTGGGTGGGTTTTGTGTGTCATGGGTGTAGATTGAATTGTTCAAGGAGCTAGGATCGGGTCTTCAAAGTCGTCACTAGTCTATGTCATTTGCTCATATTGGGCTGTTGTCATTGATCTGAGGGCCCATTTGGGTCTTCACAGTCTTCATCAATTATATATTGGGCTTTCCGGCCACTATCAGATGGGTTGTAGGATTGCTAAACAACAGTATCTTCAATTCCGGCTCGGTTTGACTGTTAATTTGTTGAGTTGACTTTGACTTTGACTTTTCTGGTCTTTGGCTTTGATTTGGCTTTGTCCTTTACAGCTTTTCCATTCCGAGTCCGGTTTTGTTGTTTTGTGCTTTGTTTTTCGTACTTTCTTGGTTATCCGTTCTGACAATACATTTAGCTAAAACAGGTATCTTTGGCATTTTAAGTCCGTTTTTGGTTATTTCAGCTCGTTTTTAAAGGTAAAAGGTATGTGTATTTAAGCACATACCAAAATCCCCCATACTAAGGTATTGCCGTGTCCTCACGCAATGCTATGAAGTAAGCATTAACGAAAACTAAGAATCTTAACCTCCCTCGACTAATAATTTTGAAAAGTAGCAAAGTGTTTGTCAAGGGAAACTAAAGAATCAAAAGCTTCGACAAGTCCCGATTAACACCATTATTTTGTATGTACATTGACTACTCTAATTTTTTTGGATTTTTGAATGGTTTGTCTTTCTTATTTAACTCAATGGGATATAGAGTGAGAAACCCAAAAAAAAAATCCCTCCTAGAATGATATACGGATGTTCGACGGAAATTTTATTGTCCGAGATTTTCATAGTATTAAGCCAAGCAATTAACGAGTATCATTGTCGATATAAGTTGAGGTGTAAAGCCCTATACTTATTGGACTTGTGAACTTTTGAATACTCCCGACATGGATAAAATGATTACGTGTGTGTGATCGTTTTAACTCAACCATGGATCAACTTTATTCTCACAGTCACATACTGAAATCGTGACTCAAAGCAACAATTTATTTAAGACCTTTGCACTTGACTTTCTATAGATCCTTCAAAATTTTTTTATTATTATTATTTGTTTTTTATGTTTTTTTTTTTTTTTTTTTTTCAGAACCTAGGAATGCGTTGCTGTTTAAAACCTACCAGAGCTCGCTACTAGTTGGATATCACAAACCAACGTCCGGTGTTCTTAGTTTGAAAACCACCCGTTGCTAGCGTAGTGGGAATCACTTCAACACCTTCTTCCTATATGGCTAAGGATTAGTGTCTTAGTTTGATCCCTCTCTTTGAACCTTCTTCCAAGTCGCAGATATCACGACACACCATGTCCATAGAAGCATAAGATGTCTTAGTTTGAACCCCCACCTCGTGGATTAGCGGGGTGGGGATTATCACGGACACATCTATTACTTGCTCCCATATAAATTCAAATTGTATGCTTTATTGGCATTAAATCTTTTCAAAAACTTTTGCTTTTAAAGAATCAAGTCACAAATTTGAAAGCTTTTTATGAAACATCGATTGACTTAGATGAGTTAAAATCGAAACACGTTATGATTAGGCGGATTAGATGCTTATCGGGTGAAAAAATGAACACAAGTTATTCTATAAGTTTTTAGACGGAATCTTGCTTGATACATTAACTTTTATTAACTCTATCAATTTCTCTTTCTTTCACTTCAAGTATTAAAAGCATAGAATTCGTGAAAGCTATGCTAAAAGAACTTACGATAGGGCTCAACACGCCCGATCGTAGTCAAAAAATTTATTCATACTCTACCAAAAAACAAAAATAAAAAAAAAGACAAAAACACTTATTCTATTTTTAAAATTTTTTTTTTTTTTTTTTTTTTTTTTTTTTTTTTTTTCATTTTTTTGGTATTTTTGCAAAAATTTGGTGGTAAAACGGGATTGCGTGATAACAACGACTGCAGGCAAAAATTCAAAATCGAAGATTCCACACCCCCCATACTAGAATACTAAAATCGTCTCGATGTCTTTCAAATAGGGGTACCTACGTAATAATCTAAGGAGCTTTTGAAGTATGCAAAAGTACTAAACGTTAGTCGATAAGGATTTTGGATACTGAATTCCCAATTTGAAAGACGCAGGATGTGAAGCTCGAGTTAAAAATGACAGAATCGAGAGCCTTCACAATCCGGGAATACCTGGACATACAAAGCACACAGAACACGGGTAATGGAAAATATAAACCTTCTCACACAAAAACACTTATTTATTACATACTATGGATAAGCATGGGGTGCCTCCCACGAAGCGCTTGTTTAGGGTCCCGACGCTTGACCCGTCCCCCGAATTTATTGGTCCATGGGGAACGTTTGGAGATCTGGGACAACCTCGGTTGGTTACGTTCCCCTCCAAAGTAATGTTTGATACGATGACCATTCACTTTAAAGTTGGGCCCGGAGTTTTGAGATAACTCGACGGTGCCATAAGGAAAAACTTGGACAACGGTGAATGGTCCAGACCAACGGGATTTCAATTTGCCCGAGAAAATCTTCAGTCTAGAATTGAAGAGGAGGACACGATCACCAACGTTGAAAACGCGGTTTTTGATCTTAGCATCGTGTATCCTCTTGGTTTTCTCTTTATAGATCAAAGAGTTCTCGTAGGCCTGATCACGAAGTTCATTTAATTCATTCAGTTGAATTTTCCTGTGATCACCGTGTTTGAATATAATAATTGGTATGCTTGAGAGCCCAGTTGGCTTTGTGCTCTAGCTCGTTCGGTAGCTGACATGCCTTCCGTACATAATGCTTTATATGAGTACCCCGATGGGTGTTTTGTAAGCTGTGCGGAAGGCCCATAAAGCATCATCTAGTTTATCCGACCAGGAGGCACGATTTTCTCCCACGGTTCTCTCAAGAATACGCTTTAAACCACGATTTGACACCTCAACTTGCCCACTTGTTTGTGGGTGATACGCGGTGGAGAGACGATGAGTTACTCCATACTTAAGCATGACTTTTGTAAATTGGTCATTGCAAAAGTGAGTTCCGCGATCGAATTATGATAGCTCGGGTGCACCAAAACGAAGGCAAGAGAGTTTCAAAAAAATTTACAAACAAACTCGGGATCATTGGTGGGCAGCGCTTTTGCTTCACTCCCATTTTGACAAATAGTCATCAGACACGAGTATGTAACTTGTTTCCTCTTGCAAGTCGGTACGGCCCCATCAAAATCACTTGCCCCAGTTGTCAAAGATTTCGACAAACTTGGATGGAGTTTTGTGGCATCTCATCACGCTGCGTAATTTTCCTTGACGTTGAAATTGTCACAACGGGTGACAAAGTCAGGGAATCCTTGTAGTTTGGTGGGCCAAATAGAATCCTGAATCAAAGATTTTTCTTGCTTGGTGTAATTGGCACCATAGGGTCCCCAGTAGGTCCACTGTGGCAAAGCATTTGAGATTGTCTAAAGCTTCGTGCCCAGAAACACAACGTCTTATCACTGATCGGCACAGATCTTAAACAGGAAAGGTTCATCAAGATATAGTGTCTTGACATCCTGAAGATTTACTTTTTTGTTGGGTTGTCATTCCATTTATCACGAATTTCACCGCCATCGGTAATTTGCAAAAAATCGCGCAAACCATGGGGGTACTTTGATCTTGAAGAGCATTCGAACAAGAGTCTCGTGAGGAAAATGCTTCTTTGAATTTCTTTGTTTTCGTGTTTGTCTTGATGTGGATTTTCAAGTCGGACAGATGATTCGGCGGCGAGATTTTCATCTCCTTTTTACTGTCTCGAATTTTCCTATGTCTCAAACTCTTGGGGGTAGCAATAAGATCCACCGCATGAGGTCTTGCCCTTAGCATCATTTTTGGAAAAGAGATACTGAAGGCGTGTGGTCAGTAGTCACTATGCTTTTGAATAACATGATATGACCGTAATTTCTCATAAGCCATACAATACAGCAAGTATTCTTTTTATGTAGTGTGTAATAGTTTGAAGCATCTTCATTGTCTGCATTGCATAGTGTAATAGTTTGAAAATGCTTGTTTTTTCTTTTGTGCACGAGGGACTGCACCAATTGAGTAGTCGTGCATCGACATCAGTTCATAAGGCATGTCCCTGCTCGGGCGCTTTTAAGATCGGTGCACTCAGTCAATCTTCTTTTGAGTGTGTAAAGGAATCGACACACTCTCTTTTAGAAAAGACAAACGGGTCTCTTTTTCAAGTCATATGAGTATAGGACGGGCAATTTTCGAGAAGCTTCCTGAATGAATCGCGGTTATAAACCGGCGTGCCCATGGTATCTACGGACACCTTGACTGAAGTCGGATGAGGGAGTTTAGCTATTACTTCACTTTAGCTCTATCAACTCAATTCAGACTTAGAAATTTTATGTACGAGAAACATTGCCTTCCATTTCCATGAAATGGATCTTTTCCCAGTTTCAAAGACAAATTGGTGTCTTCACAACGTTTCATCATCTTTTCTTAATGGGTTAGGCAGTAGAAAAAAGAGTCCCCTAAGGACCGAAAAGTCATCCATGAATATTCCATCGTTTTTACAATCATATCGTGGACGATTGCCTCATACATCTTTGGAACGTGCCTAGGTCGCATTGCCATTAGCCCAAAAAGGATGCGACGATAAGCAAAAGTTCCGTTTTGGGTCATGTGAAGGTTGTCTTTTCTTGATCTTTGGGTCAATTGGAATCTGGATAGAACCCGAGAAAAGCACATAGAGAAACAGTTAGTATTCGTTTCATGCTAGTCCTTCGAGCATTTGATCCATAAAAAGGCAATGGGAAGTTATCTTTTCGGGGTGGCTTCATTAAGTTTTCTGTAATCAAGACATTCTCGCCATCGGTGACTTAAGTCGAGTAGGAATCAGTCATTCTCTTAATTTGTGATGACAGTCAGAACTCCTTTTTAGGTAACAGTGTTACCGGGCTAACCAAGGGCTGTAGAGATGGGGTAAATCAAACCAGCGTCACTGGAGTTTTGTCATCCTCTTTTTTTTATTAACATCGTGGGAATTTTTGGGTTTACCCTTCTCTGATACTTTGCATCAGATGGTTATAGTCCTCTTCCATTAGGATTTTTGAGTTCAAAATTTTTTTCCCCCAAGGGCTAACACCTTATATGTCGGAGAGTTTCCAAGCGGTATGGCTCGCTTGTGGGACTTGAGGAACTTAAAAGAGCTGCAAGTTTCCTCATATTTTCTTTTTTTTTTTTTTTTTTTTTTTTTTTACCCCCCCCACACTTTTTTTTTTTTTTAAGTTCTTTAGCTATTATGGAAAACAAAGGGGCAAACTTATCAGTCACCTTCCAAAAAATGCGTAACAAGATGGGGTGGCAGTTCCTTGAGTTCAACCTCGGGAGGTTCATTAATGGAAGGTTCAACGGTTTTAGCTTCACAGAGTTTGAGTTCTTTCCTACCTCCAGGCATATATTGTTCATGATTTGGGAGGGGGGGTGGTGGTTCACTGTTTAAAATTGCTTCTAGAATCAGGATGTCCCCCTCAGGATCCTGATAAGTTGGATCAACTTCAGATGAAGTTGGATCATCTTCTAGAGCAAGAAACGAATCTGCTTCTTCAAATAAGAGAAAGTCACTGTCCCCGAAAGGAGTGAGATTTGGAGAAGCAGTAGAAACAATAGGCTCAAAATATGGAGTGGGATTGCCACTCGCGATCACGTTTGAAAATCCTAGGACCTCTTGAGAATACTCATCACAAGCCATTTCGATGACGTCGATTTTGTTGACCGTCATATGGTTGTAATCAGCTGTGATGTGTATTTTGAAGTTTGGTCAGTTAATTGTGATGGCTTCACTTTGCCAACGATGGGTATTCTCGCCTTCATAAAACATCTTTAAAAGCATGGACTTTGTTTTTTAGAAAACAGTACGACCGAGAAATTAAGGGGAAGCGGGGGGTATGGTTTCGTATCTCAACAAACTACGAAGTCAGCTGGAAATTGGAATTTTCCCACATTTACAAAGACATCTTCAGCAATACCGATTGGTTCAGTGATTGAACGGTCTGCTAGTTCTAATGTCATGCAAGTTGGGGTTAATTCAGGAAGAGATAGACTTTTCCATACCAGATAAGGCATGGGGATAATGCTCGCACCAAGATCGGGCCATGAAGTTGCATGTAGTATTCACCTCGTAATTCACATGGATCTAGAAATCGGCAGGGTCTCCCAAGTTCATTGGTTATTTGTTGAGGATGGACGCTGAACAGTTCACATTCAAGGGGTCCTTGACAATACGCTCAATTTTTCCTTGTTTTCCAATCAGGTTTTTAAATAAATAATTAAAAAAAAATTAATAAGTCGAAGCATATTTAGGCATGGCATAAGGCATCGGTAAAGCTAATATCGAAACTTTAATACCTAAAAGATTCATAGAATTTCTCGATTTGGTGTTTGCCTTTCAGTGAGTTTTTCATAATTTCTTCCGTGATGGAAATGGTATTGATGCTTAGAACTGGGAGTATCAACAGGAGTCATATATTGGGCTAGGATTTGGATTTCGAGAGTGGAATTTGAAACTAAAACTGGAGGTTGTAAAGTCTTCGGTGCTTCCTTATCAAGCAGGAGGCATCGTGTCTTTGTCACCTTCAACATCTTGATTAACAGATTTTGGGGGGGGTCCTTGGATGGTAAACACCACTTAGGGTAGTGTATACACCCACTTTTAAATTATTCCTTTGGGTGCGTAACAGTGTTACCCAGGTAGTGTTCAAGAACTAGGAAGTAGAAGCTGTATTAGCAGTAACAAATTTTGTAAAGAATATCAAGTCAAATTTGCATTTGGGATTGCAGGTTTTGACCTTGGTTTTGCATGTTTCTTCAACCACTGCATATTGGTGTGACAATATCTTTCAAAATCTGGTTTTTGACACCACCGGTGTCTGAGGAGCAGGTCCTTGATGAGCTACTGGTTGATTAATATTACCGGTTGGATGACAACGGAGGTCGATAAATTGTCTTGGTTTGAAATTGTTTCCTTGTTTTGATTGATGTTATTTCCCGAATTGAAAGTGTTTTGATTATTTGCATGAGGTTTGGACTGGAGGAAAACAAGGAGGTCGATTTTTGATTTGAGACCATCGGAGGTCGATAATCCAGAATTAGATTGATTGTAATTGGCCGACAGCGGCTGGGAACATACTCTTGGGATGTTGTATTGGTACATGTTGCTGTTAGTGGCTGGACAGTTTTGATAAGCATGACCTTCACCTCAAGTTACACAACTTTGTTACAAACCGCTTTAAGGGGGCGGAAGCTGGGGTTTGGTTCTTTCTTTCGAGATTTTTATTGCCCGTACCTTGTCTTTGAAGTTCAGCAACATCAGATGGAAATAGATGGGGTGGAGGTTGTAATCATTTTAGGATTCAACAGATTTGTTTCATTGATTGACGTTCATTAGGACATGCTTCTCGATAAATTTTAAACATTCTCGAGGCATTTTGTCTAAGAAGTTACCACCAGAGATGCCAGTTCAATGAATCTTTCATTAGCGTTATAGGGTAGTTAGTATTGTATCGATGTTGATGCACTTCTGTATACCCATGATGAGGGCTTTAACCTTAGAGGATCATTGAAACGATCCCAAGAATCATTTTAAACGGGGTCTCATCAATTTTTGACTGAAATCTCGTGATTTCATTTTCTTGAGTATTTGTCGTTTTAGCAGGGTGGGAAGATTCTGTTATATAATTTCGTAACAAAGATCATCCCTAGGTTTCTAATCGACGAGGGGTTCCTTTTTACTAGCTAATCAGGGCTGCCCCTTCGAGAGAAAAACGGGAAAAGCATTAGCTTAACCGACGTATTGGTACGTTCGGAATCTTCATCGTTGAAGTGATTTGTTGAAATTAAAGGATGTGAGCATGTGGGGTCTTCTTTATAGTTGTCCAAAAAATTGCTTGTTTTGAACAAGATTTAGAAGTCCATGCTTGATCTCAAAGTTATTCGCGGTGATTTCCGGAATAACTATCGCATCCTCGTAACCCTCGGTGGGTGCTTCGAGCAATTGCGCCATAGTACGATTATCAGCCATCGTAACTATGGGAGGATTATCAGGTTTCTAAAGATTAGAATGGATTCTACAGAAGTTGTAGAACTTGTGGTTGTAGACGTTACGGGCTTGAGAACGAGTGAGCTTGCACAATATAGGAGTTTCAAAAATAGGAAAATTTACACTAAATTTTTTTTTTTTTTTTGGTTTTCTGAGATAAATTCAAATTTGATTTTATCGGACATTGTGATTAGACACTTAACCAAATAATCTTTCTTACTTCACTGGTATCTCTCAAAAAGATAAGAAAGAGCGAGGAAGTTTGTGTGGGGAGCTGGAAGGAGTAGGAATAGCGCGAAGACTTACTTTCATCTCGTTTAGGGTAGTACGCTTCCTAGGGCATAAAACCAATCATCTTCATACACCTATCTTTATGTTGTTCATATTTCGAGGTGAGCCGTTATACCGTCGGCTCTCGAGACACATATAGGCAAGTTTTTTAAATATTTTTGTAACGTGTTGTGGAACCAACAAGTTCACGGAAATTATTATGCAATAATACCTCAGTCTGTGAATTTATATTTTGGTATCTTTAACACAAGTTTGTGAATTTTATTTCTTTTTTATAAGGACAATGTTTTATATTTTTGATTTTTTTTTTTTTTTTGGATTTTTAAATGATAATTATACTAAAAAGAATTTTTTTATTATGGACAATGTTTTTATATTTTTGATTTTTTTTTTTTTTTTTTTTTTTTTTTTTTTATATTTTTATAATAAAAGAAAATATTCACACTTTCGAAAACAGATGGTCAAACGTAACGATAAACGTTTGCACAGCCTCCCCGGCAGCGGCGCCAAAAATTGATCCGCTCAGACTATACCTTAAAATACATATAATATAATAAAATATCAAATATATAGTAAGGATAGTCTAAAAGCAGAGTCAATGATACCGAGAAGTAGTATAGAGTTTTCCCGGGTCGTAAATCCCCAACGAGGCTGGAATGGTAAATCGATACGAATGAATTGATGATTTGAATTGAGAAACGAATGATTTTGATTTTTAACTAGATAAACTAAAATTAATTAAAGAAAACTAAAATTATTCTACGGGAAACAAGCAGTGGAAAATGGGAATCTTAAACATACTACGGGGACATAAATAATGGTAATGAAAATCCTAAGAAATCTACGGGAACGTAATTAGGCTAAAAATACTTAACTAAAATAATTAAAACTAATAAACTAAATTAAACATGCAATTATAGACTACCGGGAATTAAATCGCAAGCTAAAACTAAAAATTACAAAAATAAAGTCATAAAATTAATTTTAAAAAAATTTTCAAATAAATCAAAAATATACTAACTTAATAATAAAATGTAAAAATTTTCAAAAAACGAGTCTCGAAAACGACAAAACGTGGTAAGAACACGAAACTATTCCGGGCTCGTAAACGGGCCCGGAACTGAAATTTTAGCAAAAATTACCCTACATAAGTTTTTATAATTTTCCTACAAACTAGTTGATTAAAGAAAATTTTCTAAAAAAGAAAAATATTTTTTTGTTAATTTTTGTATTTTTTATGAATTTTCTAAGATTAAAAACTAATTAAAATTAAGAAAATAGAAAAAGACAGAAAATAAAACTATAAAAAATCTAAAAAAAATCAAATTAAATAAAGAAAAAGTTGAGGAATCTAAAAATATAAAAAGCCCTAAAAGTTACTGTAGCAAATTATAGTAATTAAACTAATTAAAATTAAACCTAAAACTAAATTAAATTAAATTAAATAACTAACTAACCTAACTGGCAAGGACTAACAGTGAAAAGGACACAAGGACAAACGGGGTAACAGGCTAACTAACCACAGGGACTAACTATGCTAACTATAAAAGAGGAAATTACATAAATGGTCCCTGAAGTGGACCCCGATTACAAGAAGGGTCCAAAGTGCTTATTAGCAAAAAGCTAAAGAAGCAAAGTTGTAAAGGGGCTTAAGGGGAATATTTTTAATAAGAGGCACAAAAGCTGAAACTCACTTAATAAGCCAGAAATGTGGCTTATTGGACTGACAGAAAGCTAATAAGCTTAAAAGCTTATTGAGCTTTTTCTTGGAGCTTAAGAGCTCAATATAAGCTGAAAATGGATTTAACTAACAATACTAAGCTATGTCTACCTATTTTAACTAAATTCAACAGAAATAAGCCCTAAAATAAGCTAATACAAGAATAAGCTAATCAAAAATGTTTATATAAAAAACAGAAAAAGGTGACTTTTGAGCTTATATTAAGCTGAATAAATAAGCTAACTAATGGAAATAAGCTGCTAAACCTAATAAGCCTACCTATAAGCTATGTAAATAAGCAATAAAAACATGAGGCCTAATATAAAATAAGCTAGAAGAGATGGGCTTAAACCTGGTGCTCAGCACCAGGGGAGGTTTAAGCAGTGGTGAGGGGGCTTATTTGGGCTTATGAATATAAGCTCTTAAGAGCTTTTCACCTAAATCAAAGCACAAACAGATTGAAAGGGATCTCCAATGAGCTTATTTTCAAAACTTGGTTCATAAATGAGGATTTAATCCTGCTGAATATTGGGCTTAAAATTGGTGGTTCTTAAAGATCAATGCATTTGACACACTTGACTTATGCTGCCAAACCAAAGACAGAACAAGGGGTTGGGTTTATTTGGTAGAAACAACAACAAAGAGCACCAATAAGAATACAAATGAGTGTGCTTAAGCTGCATAAGCAGCTTAAGCCTTTAAGCTCAGTTGGCTTATTCAAATTTTGTCAAAATAACCAAAAGGACTTAAAAACTTATTTTTAGAACTAAAAGTGGAGATGTAAGTGGCTAGATTACCCCCACACACTCAGACTAAAAATGGACTGAGTGCTTCTCGTGAACCCCCATTCCATACCCATAATGGGACCATTTTTCAGGTTTTCCCAAACACCCTTTAAATAAGTAAAACCCGTTTTTACTTGAGTTAAGTTAAAGTAATTTAAGGGGTAAATGATATTAATATAGTGTGATTTGATTCTGGTAATAACAAGGAAAAACACAATTTTTCTTCACATTTAACACGAATTCAAGAGGTTGACAGTTGGAAAAAATGTAAGAAAGACAATTAAGATAGACTTTAAACCGAATTAATTTGCTGTAAAATAACAATTATTACATACTAAAAAGTAGTGAAAGCTTAAGTTACAATTTAATTAAAGTTAGTAAAAAAATGCTAAGTTAAACTAGTGTCTTGTTCGGCTTGTGTTTTCTTGAATTTATAGGAAGTCCCAAGTCTTTTTCTTTTCTTCGTTGTGTTAGTTGTGTGAGTGAAGCCTCATGCAACAAATCCTAGCCCTCCATTTCTTTTGTGTTTCTTTTAAGTGCTCAATCCGCATTGATATTTTTCGGGTTGAGGGGGAAATTTGCAGAGCTAAACATGATTCAAGTTCCAATGATTAATGAAGATATTGAGGATAATGCAGTATGGGTTTCTGATGATGGTAATGAAAAATGCTTTAAAGTCAGCAATGTTTGGAAAGACCTAAACTGTAATGGTGTAAAGAATGATTGGTATCCATTGGTATGGTTTGCTCAGAACATACCAAGGCATGCTTTTGTAACATGGCTTGCAATACAAGAAAGACTTATGACTCAGGACAGAATAAAGATTTTGAAACCTAATAAGGATTTGAAATGTAGTCTGTGCAACAGCTGCATTGATTCTCATGATCACTTATTCTTTACTTGTGAATTTTCTAAAGAAGTATGGAATGAGTTACAAAATATGTTGAATGTTAGGCTTTCTGTTAGATGGAATACTATAATTAGAGAGATGGTTGCTTTGCCTATTAATAGGAACATATGGAGTATAGTAAGAAGGATAGTCCTTAATGCTGCTGTGTACTACATCTGGCAAGAAAGGAACCATAGAATATTCAAGAATGAGAAGAGGGACAAAGAAGCTATCATAAATTTGATAAAAGAAAATACAATGATGAAATTGATGGGGCTAAAAGTGAAAGATTCTAGTACAGTTAAAAAAGTTGAACAGAGATGGCAGGTTAAGATGAAAAGAAATGAGATGGGTTAAAGATTGATTTAGTATGCAGGTTCTGAGAATTGTTGTTGTGCTATCAGATATAGTTGATAGGATCAGTTTTGCTTTGATAGTCTTGACAGACTTGTTTTCTGTATGCATTTGATATAGATGTATCTGTTAGTTGTAATTGGTTAATTTTCAAGGTTAGGCATGTCTAATCCTTGCTTGAAATCCCATTTAAAGTGACATAATTCTCCTTTTCACAAAAAAAAAGTACCTGATGTAAATTTGTCTTCGATATCTCAACTTGGTTATCCTTTCTTGTGGTATATAAACATGACTAAATTCTCCCTTTCATAACGGCTTTTTGATGTCAAATCCAGCAAGGGCCCCTTTAATGATAGAAAATCAAAGATTAAGATCTTGAAGAATATGGAACAAACCTGATAAAAAATTTGTTGATTAGAGAATTGAATTCCAACCCAGTATATCTCGATTGTTGAGGTCTTTTGTGTTTCAGTCGTTTTTATACATTCAGT
Organism: Tanacetum coccineum; assembly: GCA_026074375.1. NCBI lineage: Eukaryota > Viridiplantae > Streptophyta > Magnoliopsida > Asterales > Asteraceae > Tanacetum > Tanacetum coccineum. Next base: position 39,000 of record BQNB010052268.1, read on the forward strand.
TTTAGGGCATTGAGGGTTTAAAAAAAAGAAGCAGATCGTGTTTGGGAATGGGTTGTTTTTTTATTTTATTATTTTTTTAAATATATATAGAGGCTTTTTTTTACATTTACATTGAGATATCGATGTTTAGAAATATTACATCATCTTTTTGTAAGTTTTTTCTTTTTATTTTTGACACTAATACTTTTGTGTTTATATTTCATCCTTTGGTATATAAAAAACGAATTTATGAATCTTTTTTCTAAATAAAGAAATATTTTGGCTTTTTTATTAAAAATACTTTTTAAAAGAAAAATATTAATAATACAATTATTACTAAATCAAGGAATAATTGATATATTCGAAAGACAGAATTCTCACATTTTGTTTTCTTTTACTAGGTAAAAAATAAGTAACAATTGCTAAATTGTAGCACGTTAAAAAGTTGTTGCTAGAATACTAGTATTATTTTTGTAATGATAAAGTAGGAAAGTATATAACAACATTGAATAACAATTATGATGTCTAATTTTAATTATATTATTCAAAGGTATTAATATATTTACTCGTGCAAAATTTTCAACAACTCAACAATATGCTTATATGTAGTATAAATGACTAGAAATCTTAATATTTAACATCGAATTTGATTGGAAAGGAAAAAAAAGCAATAGGTGGAAGTTTTTATAAGGACTTATTCGGATAATTATAAAATTTCATGAATTGTGTGGTAATTAGTGCCCTCTTAATTAAGGTGGCTGAAGTTCAATGATAAACAAGGTTTTTAGCTCGCAAACGACATTGAGCTGAAAGTAGATTCAGTCGAGTTCAACGGGTTATGCACAGCAATGTTATGACACCTAGATCCACGGATGTGGTTTTTAAACGTATTGGCTTTGCTATCCAAAAATGGCTAGCGGCGCAGCTTGTTGCCCGCTTGCCTTTTACCACTATGTAAATCCATTTATTTTAAGAAACTACAACTATTCTTATTTTCTTTAAAAAAAATGTGTGTTTCGCTTCACGAAACTATAACAGAATATAGAAAATGATTCAATTTGGCAAGGCGTACTAATGAGGATTTATCTAGATTAAACCAAAATCATGTACTGCATATTGCTTTTACAAAAGCATACAATTTTGTCTACATTAAGCAAATACCATCACTACAAGAAAAATGGTCTTTTAGGACCTTTCTCTAGGATGTTTTTTTGAATGGAGTCCTAAAAAACGTTTTATAGGACCAATTATATTTTGAGTCATATTATAGTGGCTTTTTATAGGACACTTTATATGTGGAACCTATTAAGTTAATTAATAAGACATTTTTTTAATATGGTCTCGTTATAATATAACTTAATAGGACATTTGATATAAAGATAATATTATATTGCATTTTATAGGACGCTTTTTCTCTTAGGTCTTATTAGATTATAATCCAATATGACACTTAGTATATAGGTCCTATTAGATCTACTTTTATAGGACGCTTATTCGGATAGGTATTATTATGATTGAACACAGAATGATATTTGAACAAAAAAAACTTTACAACTCAATAATGTTTTAATTGTTGCTTTATTTTATGTGCTAATAAATAA